>ML257606.1:9909-83189 GCA_005239495.1 Nicotiana undulata
TATATATATATATATATAGTGTAGATTTTTAGGACAACGGTTTTAAAGTTATCTTAAAATAAAAAACAAAAATAAAGAAATAAAAAACTTTCAATTCGAATTTTGGACTAGTTTATTTCTAATATGATAGTCTATATCTATATATAAAAGGATACGAAAAACATTTACATGATTCCAAGAGGCATAACCATTGATAAGATTTTTAAATTTGAATGTGAATGAATTTTAAATTAAAATGAGGTTCCAATATCTTAAAATGCACAATAATATATATAGATAGAAAACTAGAGATATTGTGAGGCTAACTGTAACGACCCGATCGGCCTTTTTGAGCTCTAGCGCGTCGTTCAGCGGAATATGACTTGCATGTGTGATCGGAATTGAATTTCGGGAAGTTCAGAGTTGATTTGGAAAAACAATTCTCATTTCGGAAATTTTAAGTTGGAAGAATTGACTAAAGTGTGATTTTTGAGTAAAGGACCTCAGAATCAGGATTTGAAGGTTCTAACAGGTTCGTATGATGATTTTGGACTTGAGCGTATGTTCGGATCGGGTTCTGGATGACCCGTAAGTGTTTCGGCGCCTATTGTGGAAGTTGGCATTTTTGATGAATTTCATAATTTTGGGTTGAGGTGTGTCGCGCCCCCTTTTCCTTGTGAAATCGGGTTTTGACATTTATGGACAACTCCTTCCTTTTGGGATTGGGTAAGGAATTGGAAGAGTACCCACATAACGGATTAAGGTGCGTTAGGGCACCTAGAGCAGTTAACTCATAAAACCAGTTTGCATTACCAGAAATCGGGTAAGGGCTCAAATTACCTCGAGGGGAAGGTGTTAGGCACCCCTCGAGGTCCACAACTGTGGGTCCCGGCCGAACTTAATTAAGCGAATTAGTCTAAAAGGAAAAGAAAACAATTTGAACAATACAAATTACTTTAAACAGGATTAAAGGGGGGTCCTAGGTTTTTAGCCTATAGGATCCTTCCATGCAATACTTTGTAACATCCACAAGTTGGGGTGTTACTCATAGTATTAGCGCACATGCTATCATATCCTTACTACCCAATTACTATCTTTAAGTTGTTACCTAAGCGTTCTAGTAATTTCTAGCTCGTTCCTTATGTCGTGCACTACCCGTCCCTTACCTATGGCCCCATAGGTGTTAGGACCTCTATTTAGGATGATTCTAGAGTGACCTATGTTACTTAAAAGTGAGAAATCTAAGCGACAAACAAAAGGCAAATAGGACTTTCAAATAAAGAAACAAATAAGGGGTCACATTGACTTCCATAAGTAGACAACCATAGCACGCAATTGAATCAGCAAACTTTATTAATTTTAGAACCCTATAGGCAGGATATCCATATGAGAAGAAACAGAATATAAAGGCAGTTTTTAGGCGAGTATTAAAACCTATTCTGTTTGCCTACTGATTTTATTGAACACGAATCTGGGCATTCCAAGCAGGTAATATGTCACAATTTTAAGCCCAGAATCATTAGTAAGTCCTACAGATTGCCTAAGTGATGGCCAGAATTGATTGAATTCAGAATTGATTAACAGAATCCTATAGGCATGATTTCTACGAGTTCATTAATTAGAGACCTATAAACATGGTTTCTAAGCGTGTTACTGATTTTGACTTATAAGGACAAATTATTATTTCTTGTTAAGTCCTATGGGAATGCTTTCTAAGTGTTGAATTGATTTAAACCCCTATAGACATGATTTCTAAGTTTTAAATCCTATAGGCAGGATTTCTAGGTTGAAACTGATTTTATTTCCTATAGACATGATATCTATTAAATGTATTGTAACGACTCGACCGGTCGTTTTGAGCTCTAGCGCGTCGTTCAGCAGTTTGAGGCCATGGGCAACTTCACCTCAGGTATTATGACTTGTACGCAAGGACTTGATTGAATTTTGGGAGTTATGAGTTGATTTATAAAGAGAATTCTCATTTCGGTAGCTTTAAGTTAAAAGTATTGGAAAGGCGGTGATTTTTTAGTAAACAACCTCGGAATCATGATTTGAAGGTTCCAACAGGTTCGTATGATGATTTTGGACTTGGGCGTATGTCCGGATTGGATTTTGGATGACTCGGGAGCGTTTCGACGCCTATTAAGGATGTTGACATTTTGGAAGAATTTCATAAATTTGGGTTGAGGTGTATTGCAATGTTATCGATATCCGTTTGGGATTTCGAGTCTGGGAATAGCTCTGGATAGTGATTTTGGTATTGGGAGCATGTTCGGAAGTGGAATTGGAGGTCCGTAGGTCATTTCGGGGTCATTTGGCGAAAGTTATAAAATAAAAGATTTTTAGAAAGTTTGACCGAGAGTTTAACTTTTTTATATCGGGGTTGAAATCTGATTTTGAAAATTTAATCAGCTCCATTATATCATTTATGACCTGCGTGCAAAATTTGAAGTCATTCCGGATGGATTTGATACGTTTCGGCGCAAAATATAGAAGTTGGAAGATTGAAAACTCATAATTCGATTCGATGCGTGATTCGTAATTTAGGCGTTGTCTGACGTGGTTTGAAGCCTTGAATAATTTCGTATTGTATTTTGAGACATGCTGGTGTGATTGGTTAAGGTCCCGAGCGCCTGGGTGGATATTGGAAGGTTAACGGAATGAATTTCGGACAGAAAAAGTTGCTGGAAATTTTCTGCTGCAAAAAAAGCTGTTTTGGACAGCAACTTGTGCCTTTTTAGAAGCTTACATATCGAAATATATAAGGAATCAAAAAATTATCAAAAGATAAGAGTTGTATCCCTTTGATTCAAGTTTCCAGAAAGTTAAACCATTCATCATTTAGACATCTGTACAGGAAGTTATGATCGACTGAATGAAGGCTGGTAAAGCAATTTCGTCAGAAATTGCTGATGCATGGAGCCGACTTTGGATGCTCATATCTCAAAATATATAGGGAGTTATATGGTGTACAGCCTATCAAATGAAATATCTTCGAGTCTAGTTTCTATATCTTCAAACAATTTGTCATTTGGAGTTTTCTACAAGGAGTTATAGATGTTTTAATAAAAGCTGTCCAGCAGGGGAAAACTTGTAATAGGAGGTACAACCTGTACAGTGCAAGGTACAACTCGATGAAGCACCAGTGCCTTTATAAGGCAGTCACGGGCAGCAGCTTCTCTGAGAATTTTCTTGAGCTATGGATTAGTTCTTTCATGGTGGATTCGACCTTGGGGACTACTTAACAATACAAAGTGAGTTTTATTGGATATTTTATGTTAATAACATTCTATTAACACTAATATTAACATTATTCAATCTTTGAAATTCCTAGAAATCTTTCAAGTTGTTAAAGAACACCAAATTTCTCGAACATTGGATTTTTAAAGAAAAGCTTCAAGAAGGCAATACTAATGCTTTAAGCTCATTTCTTATGATTCTGTGAGATTAATTTTAATATTTGTTTCAAGTTGTTATGGTTGGATAATTGATTTCATAAACCCTAGTTCATGGCATGAATAGTGTTCTTGAGAAAATGAAGGAGAGATAAATAGTATTTTTAGAAATGAACTTAAAGGATGCTCGTTTGTACGAGGAGCTCGAGTGCAAAGGTGGGGACAAGAGGTTGTACCGGTTGGCCAAGGTGAGGGAGAGGAAAGTCCGTGACTTGGACCAAGTCAAGTGCATCAAGGACGAGGATGGTAAAGTGTTGGTGGACGAGGCACTCATTAGGAGTAGATGGCAGACATACTTCCATAAACTGCTGAATGAGGAGGGGGATAGACACATTGTGATGGGTGAGTTGGAGCACTCCGAGAGTCAGCGGGATTTTGGGTACTGTAGGAGATTACAATAGAGGAGGTGGAAGGATCAATGCATAAGATGTGCAGGGTCAGAGCAACGGGGTCAGACGAAATCCCGGTGGAATTTTGGAAGAGCGCGGGGAGGGCAGGTTTGGAGTGGCTCACTAGGCTCTTTAATGTTATTTTAATGCAAAGAAGATGCCCGAAGAATGGAGGTGGAGTACGATGGTTCCTCTTTACAAGAACAAGGGTGATATCCAAAATTGCAACAATTATAGGGGTATCAAGTTATTGAGTCGCACTATGAAGGTTTGGGATAGAGTGGTGGAGGCTAGGGTGAGGAGGTGCGTGTCTATTTTTGAGAATCAGTTTGGATTCATGCCGGGGTGTTCGACTACGGAAGCGATCTATCTGGCAAGGAGATTAATGGATCAGTACAGGGAAAGGAAGAAGGATTTGTATATGGTGTTTATTGACCTTGAGAAGGCATACGATAAAGTTCCGAGGGAGGTCCTGTGGAGGTGTTTGGAGGTTAGTGGCGTTCCGGTAGCATACATTATGGTGATTAAGGATATGTATGAGGATGTTAAGACTCGAGTGAGGACTATGGGTGGTGACTCAGACCATTTCCCTGTGGTGATGGGGTTGCACTAGGGATCGGCTCTTAGCCCATTTTTGTACGCCTTGGTGATGGATGTACTACCGCGTCACAAAAAGGGGAGGTGCCTTGGTGCATGCTATTTGCCGATGATATAGTGTTGATTGACGAGACGCGTAGTGGAGTTAACGCGAGGTTGGAGGTTTGGAGACAGACCTTGGAGTGTAAAGGTTTCAAACTGAGTAGAACCAAGACAGAATACTTGGAGTGCAAATTCAGTGAGACCAATGATGCAGACGTAGAGGTTAAGCTTGATGCTCAAGTTATCCCCAAGAGAGAGAGTTTTAAGTATCTCGGGTCTATTATCCAAGGTAACACGGATATTGACTAAGAAGTCACATATCACATCGGAGCGGGGTGGATGAAGTGGAGGCTCGCTTTAGGTGTTCTATGTGATAGGAATGTTCCGTTAAGACTTAAAGGTAAGCTTTATCGAGTGGTGGTCCAGTCAAGAACTCCCACGTGCAGAAGATGAGAGTAGCAGAGATGAGAATATTGAGATGGATGTGTGGGTGTAAGGCGAGATAGGATTAAGAATGAAGCTATCCGGGACAGAGTGGGAGTAGCCTCCGTGAAAGACAAGATGCGGGAGTCGCGACTGAGATGGTTCGGACATGTTAGGAGAAGAAGCATTGATGCCCCTGTCAGGAGAAGAAGAATCATTAAGGAAAATATGTTATGTTTATGTGTAACCGCTTCGCCAATTATATTCCGCGAGCGGGGTGATTTCTTCCACTACTCTCATGGGAGCGGTATGTACGCCATAGTAGATTAATAGATGCATCTATGGTTCGCGTTGTTTGACCCTTCGACAATGCACATTTTATTATTTTGTTGGATCTGGTCGTACGACCTTGGCATTTCTTGCGCATGATATTTGCTGGGTACTTTCTGTGATTTGAACTGTTCAATTGCCTTGATATATAAGTTGTTAACTGAAATGACGGAAACTGGAATTATAATTTTGAAAGAAGTTGTCCCTTCCTATTGTTATTTGTTATTTAATTATGACATCCATGCTTAGCGTCACATTTAATTATATTAATTTGACCTCTAGTAAGTGTCAAAGTCGACCACTCATCACTACCTCTTCGAGGTTAAGCGGGATACTTACTGGGTACACGTGATTTTTGTACTCATACTACACTTGCTTTGCATTTTGTTGCACAAGCACACATATGTCTAGTGGCATAGCTTGGCACAGTGGCATGGTTGATATGGAGACTTAGATGATTTTCACCTCTCGAGACGACCCACATCTAGGAGAGTCTCCTTCAGAGTATTGTGTTGTATTTTCCCCTACCGTCCTATTCGTATTCCATACGGTTATTGTATTTCATTTGTTTCCTAGAAATTTGCTCATGCACTTGTGACACCGGGCTCTGGGATGACGATGGGATTTATTCATTATTTAAATTTGTTAAAGATATTATATTTTACTCAGTGGAAGTTCGTTAATTATTATTTAATGAAATGAAAAGGAATGAATTCAAGAGTATTAAAATAAATATTTAATTAACTTCTTGGTGTTGGCTTGCCAGACAGTGGTGCCCGGTGCCATCATGACCTTTATTGGATTTGGGTCATGACAACATGGTATCAGAGCACTAGGTTCCCTTAGGTCTCACGAGTCATGAGCAAGTCTGGTAGGGTCTTGTGAATCGGTACGGAGAGGTCTGTACTTATCTTCGAGAGGCTACAGGGCTGTTAAGAGCACTTCCCTTCTTGATTATCCATCATGCGATTTGATTCCTTTGAGGCTTATGCCATTGCTTCTTTCCTATTCAATCTTATGCGACGCGAAGCGTTTGATATAAATCAGGAATTGAAGAACTATAATGATACTACAGATGTGGTGCATGATGTTTCTCCATGCATTGTTGGTTGGAGCTATTGTCGTTGCTTTGCCGAAGGATATTATGTTGTTTCAGCTCAGTAGTTGTATTTCTGAGAGCTTTGAGTCTATGCTCAAGTTGTTATGATGCTCATGAATGGTTATCGCGCATTAATTGATGTGGTGGTAGGATGCTTGCCCATGTGTTGGGACAGTGAATGACTTGAAAGGATTTCTACTCAAAGCACGATTAAGAGGTTCGATATTATATTTTCGGCGGAGGAAATGTAATCAGACTATAAATGTTCAGGCTTGGATCGATAGAGTAACGTGACTTGGTGTTTCCAAGTGTGGTGGAATTTCGTATATTATGAGATATTGTCGCCCTTGATTGAATGTTTTAAGTTTGCCGGTGTTATGATCTTCTTCAGATTTGCCTTCATGGAACGGTATTCTGAAATGGTGTTGGGGAAATGGTTGTCAGAGATCGCGGTGTGTGGTGGTTCATGATTGGATCGGTGTTTCTAATGTCGACGGCTCGAGAAAGATGACCTTCGGAAAGGTTTGAAGCTAGCAGTGAGTTACTGGTTCAAGTACTAGAGAGATAGACATTGATCTAAAGCAACAACTGGGAAACAAAGGATGAGAACGGACATATGATAAGTGTCAAGCAGTGGTTAAATTTCTATACGGCCAGGTTTGAGAAGCGAAAGTCAAGTAGTTGCTTAGAGGGGTAAGCTTGGCCAAAGTGGGAGAGTCCCACTGCCTCCGATTGGGTTGCATGGTTATCTACTGGTGAAAATTCTGGTTGTCGGCATAATGGTGGGTTAATGTAGCCAAGGGAAGAGGGCATAAGTTGTAATTTTAGCAAAGGAATTGTTAGGGGGTGCTATAATTAGCCTTATTGATTTGTGTTCAGGCTTTGGGAAGATTCAGGGCTTATTCTTCGTACAGAGATGATTGCAAGGGAAGTTGGTCAGTCGGGTGCTTTATTAAGATGGGTGTTCAGGTGCCAACGGAGCCTTGGAGTTGATTATATTCGGGACCAAGCCAGAGTGGGTGACTCTCATCAATGGTCCTAATGAATTCGAAGGTTAAGAATGCGGTGTTTAAGGGTTTCAAGCCCGCAATATGGCTAAGGATCGGGCTCTTGCAGCAGATTGTGATAGGAGGCCCGAAATGTTCTATGATGTTTTCGGCTTGCAGTGTAGCATTAGAGGAATGAAAGAAATAAAATCCGTATTTGTAGAAGGATTATCAGTATGGGTATACCAGTCGAAGATGCGAATGTGCGTTCATGGGCTTGAAACGGTTCATGGGTTTGGAGACAAAGTAGTCTCGTGGAATGGGGTCACTTAGGATGAGTGTGAATTGAGTTGTTATGTGTTGACTGGAGTCATTATTATTCCTAAGTCAAGTTAAAAGTAAATTAGAAAAAGGTAGATGGTTAACCATGGTGGAATTGGCATATTGGTGGCAGTGATCAGCTCCTTCAACGTGATTAGTTATGCATGTGATTGGTGATGGTGCGTGCGAGTGCCAGATGGCCGCCGTAATTGATTTTATTTTGAAGCATTCAAGTATTATGGCATGTTATGTGTAGGCGGATCTCGGAAGGATTATGGTGGTATAGACTATTACTTGAGGATTTGCATGTTTTATGATTATGGGAATTCACTCGTGTGTTGTTATGGTTCTCTTGAATTGAGTTAAGTAAAAGGTTTCTATATGATGAAGTGTTCACTCTAATAGTGGTTCAGGAGTTATGATGAAATTCTTGTGTTATCTCATATTTTCATGTTAGGTGCAGTAATCAGTATGGATTTGGAAGTAAGGATCAAGGTTGCGATTTGGTGTTGGCAAGGATGTCACGAGCTCGGATGAGCAGGAAAGGGATTTGAATGCTTAGGGTAAGCTAGTATTGTCTTCAGAATCGCCTGAGATCGGTGTTTCGTGAAAGAGGTTTTTCATCTTGGTTAAGGATTCTTGATTTGCTTTGTAGCTTTAGTGCGACTGGTGGTATGGATGTGCAGACTTGTTATCTTGTGCGGAAGGTCATGGGAGCGTACCCCAGGGGAACATTGTATAAAGGTGACATATAGTCACTTAAGTTATTAAAGATTTAAGACCAAGAATGGAGATTATGGTAATACCAGTAGTGTGAGGGTTTAGGCTTGGAAGGTGCTCGGTTCATTTGGTTGCGGATTGTGGAAGTTTGTTCCGAATATGGCGTCTTTTCTTGTGTGTCTGGGTTAGTGTGGACCCTTGAAAGGTTATTAGCTATGTGTGGTACGATCAGAATCAGCTTAAGGTTTGTGGATAGATTTAAATATGAGTATGGGCTCTATGTGAGCCAGATGTGTTCACTTCAGTATAGCGCTCCTTATGGAGGATTATTAGAATATTGGATGTTGTCTCGTCGTCGGCTATTTCATGTGATGTTATGTTGTGCCATGTGAGTGGTGAAATGACTTGATAAATTTTCTTATGTGTTGAGATTTCCGCGTAGCGATGGTGTTATGCGAGTAGGTTGTCTTGTGAGATTCAGACCATATATTGCACCTTAGTTGTGCTTCAGTTTTGTAGCTTATGACGCTATATGTCTCCCCAGGGTTGGTATTGTGCACTTAGCGTTTCTTGTGACCGACATTCATTATTTTGTAGTAATGAGCAATTTAGCTCGGTGTGTATTTCCTTATGTGAATTTTATGTAAGGATCGGGTGGCACGCCGCCACGGGTATGTTATTTGGATCAGGTTGCACGCTGCAACAATGTTATGTTGAGTACGGTTTTTTATATCCTATTTTCGTGTGTTTAGTTTTCCATTTTCTGAGGAAAATTCATATTAGATGCGTGGGTTGAGTAGTCCCTTCAAGAGTTCACTTTCCTTATGTATCATGTTCGAATTTGTAGCCTATTGGAATATTGTGGCATCATATGAGACTTTTGGTCATGTCTAGGTTGGCTTATTGCCTGAGCAGCTTGTACTTGTTTAACCAAAGAATTAGATTCCTTGACCAACGCTATTTAGGATGAACACGGGTTACTGATAATCAAGAAAGTAATACGATAAATAAAGAAAAATTGAGTAATAAATAATATTGTAGTGTGCAAAAAGTAAACTCGATTGTATTCGAGAATTCAGATGTCCTTATGGGTTACATTTCTTCCCTTTATATAGGGGTTTCCTAATATAACATTTGGTTTCTGTCATGATTGCTCATTAATGGCTAATTATTACATTAATGAGGCGTTACAAAGGATAACCGTAACTGTTGTATAGGAGTTACGTAATGTATAAGTCATTAACTGTTGATTCCCGAATCGTAGCTTCGTCTGGGTTCACTGTGACCATATCTATTCTTTGTCATTAAGTTTCCCGTGGTTGATGAACTCGTGGGTTTATTGACCGTGCCTTTTTGTCCCGTATCTCTTTATAGAATCAAGTCTATCTGTTGCGTTTTCCTTGGTCCATGTAGCTAGCTGAGTCGTCGAGAATTTGCTTACGTGTGAGACTCTTTTTTACCAATACAGATAGTCCCCCCACTTACCATATATTTGTCGATTAATATTTGGTAAGTGGATACGTATTTATGGCGGGAATATTTTGCCGCCGTTTTACTCCGAAATATTGTATCTTTCTATGAACAGAGGCGTCGTTTGTCACTTCCATTTAATGCTCCTTCCACGTGTCTATTTCTGATTGGCTCTGCAATGACTCGGCGCATTTTAGGGCTTTTTGCGGCTGCGTCAGTCCCGAAGTGACACCTTTAATTATGAATTTCCATCATTGTTTTTCCATGTTTCGACGGTTGTCTTTATGTATAAATACCCTTCTTCATTTCTTTACTTCCACGAAACATTTTATAACTTGTCTCTTTTCTTGTAAAGAATTTTCCATTGCTTCTGTAAGTATGTATTCATCGAATCAACCCAAGAAGGTAATAGATGTGGAAAATCTCGCATCTTCTTATGCTCCAATTAGGATTCGGAGGGGAGGCAGGCTAAGTAGTTTAGGATCTACTCCCTCTAGAGGTTCTTCTTCCCCAATAGTTTCTCCTCTTTCCGCTAGGTATTTGCTTTCTCCTAGGGCTAGATCTTCTCATTCTTCATCTAGAGGTAAAGATGACCATCTTCGTGAACCCAAAGTTGATGAGATTATTCCGCCGAGTTTGTCTTTACTAGGGAAACCCCAGTTCTTGTAGACCAGTCTACTTCTTTAGATAGTGTGGAGAGGTATCCAACTATTATAAATGAAGGTCACGTTCCTCTTGTTCGTAGAGAGTGTTCTTGGGGGCCTGATTTCCCTGTTTATGCCCCGAATAGTAATCAAAGGCTAACGTCTTATAAGACTGGTCATTCCTTTGTTTATACATATCCTTTTACATTAGGGTTTAGACCTCCCATTGATCCAGTTATCAATGAGTTTTGCCTTTTTTCCAATATCTATTTGGGACAAGTTGGTCCGCTGGTGTGGTGAGTTGTCGCGTGTCTGAGAGTTTTGGCTTCTTTAGCTTCAGTTCCCTTTACTTTCAATCATCTTATTCATTTATATTCTCCTGTCTTGTTTCGTCAAGGGGTTTTTACGCTGGCTGCTCGGAGTAAAAGAGTGTTAGTAACCCCTGGTGATGATAAAGATAGAGGTTGGTACCTCCGTATGTTGATGTCCCCACCGCTGGTTTAGTGGGTGAAGAGAATCTTCCCTTCCTTGAGAAGTGGAACCGTGCACGTGAGTACTTTTTTGGTTCGCATCTATTTTCTTCTTTCATTAGACTTGGATTGTGTTGTTAACACCGTATCTATTTTTTCTTTTCAGCAATTATGAATATTGTTGAGAATGTCTCCGGTATTCGTGATTGGGGTGTCTGCTTCATCTATCCCGAAGATGTTTTTGACTCAGGCTCAAGATATCCTTGCTAGTTCTTCTTCCTCAAAGAGAAAAGTTGGTGATCCCCGTTCCGAAGAAGAAGAAGAAGAAAGAGAGGGTGCTTTAGTTCACCGGTTACGAAGAAGGCAAGTGGTTTTGGACGACGAGTCTATCCCCATGACTCTTTCTTCTGTGCCTGCCGGTAGACCCTCATCTTCTGAAAATGATTCAAAGTCCCCATCCCATTATTCTGTCGAGTATTTGTTTCATGAAGGTTTTGATCTCGCTCCCGATGACGTTCCCTTAGCTGTTGTTTTCCCCGACTCTTTAAGAGAAGAAGTTTCATCGGTTCCTTGTGTCTCCGATGTTCCCGATCTTTAGCCTTTACGGCTTCTGCCGTTCCTCTGCCCGTGGTTTCTTCAGTTCCTCATTCATCTGTGCCTGCTATTGTGCCCGTGGATCCTTCAATTCCTGGACCGTGTATTTCTGTTGCTGCTCCCTCCGTTCCTACTTCCATGCCTTCCATTAGGGAAGTAGGGTCCTCCTGCAGGGAGATGCGGAGGGTTGTGATTGAGGTTCCAGCTGAAGGGAGTCTTTTCAAAAAGACGGGCGAGCCTGAGGTGTGGCTTAAGCCTCTGATAGGTCCTGAAGAGAAAGCCAAACTTGACAGCCATACAGCTCTCACGTGGGCCAATGAGGTGGTGCATACTTCTTTGAAGGTATACCGTAGCTTATTCTTACATATGTACACCTTTCCATGTCTAAACAGTTTACCATGTTTAACTATTTTATTATTATTATTTATAGATGCACCTTATTGGCTTAGAACTTATGAAAAGAGTTTCAAATTCGGATAATGAGTTGAAAGAGTAGCAGGAGCTGCAGGTTGATTTTGACAATCTGAAGGCACAATATGATGGCTTGAGGGTAGATATGGATGCTTTAGAAAAGGAGAGGAATACCTTGAAGAGACAGTTGACGATTACAGCAACAGAACTGGCGGTGGAGAAGGCTTCGTCTAGCCAAGCTGATAAGGATAAGAGTATTCTTGAATCCTCGTTTGCTGAACAATTGTCCCAAGCCTCGGAGGAGATCAGGAACTTGAAGCATCTGCTAGGGCAGAAGGAGGAATATTCTGGTGAGCTTGTACAGACTCTCTCCCGGACCCAAGGAGAACTGCGTGAAGCTTTAGACAAAGTCCGAACTTTGGAAGAGTCAGTTGTACCCTTGAGAGCCACCCATGAAGCTGCTGAAGCCGAGAAAGATGGATTGAAGGTTGAGATTCAAGTGTGGGCAAAAGATTATAATGACTTCTAAGAGGCGACAACCATTGATGTAAGCTGGGCGTACGTGAATTCTCGCCTTGATACATTGATGGAGATGAGCCAAGACGGTTTCGACCTCAACGCTGAAATTGCTAAAACTAAAGAGGCCATGGAGAATACCCAGCGAGGTCTTGATCTTTCTCCATCCACTGATGAAACCCATGCTGCTCATGCCTCTTTGCCTCAAGCTGCTGCCGTTCCTCCTGAAGAAGTCAACTCTCCTCTTCATGAAGACTGAAGATCTGGTTTCCTTTTTTTTTTAATTTGGATTGGTGTGGTTACCCCCAGCTCCATCGGGGGTAAGTTTGAAACTCTAAAGTCCCCAACTGACAACTTAGGGGCACTAAAAATGTAATTATTATGCGGCTAAGTACTAGTTAGTACTTAGTTTTAACTTAGCCGCTCTTTTTATATTAATGCAATTTGAAGACTTTTGTTTCGAGTTTTTGTTTTACTCTTTAAGTCTATTGCAAGTTTTATTCTTCTGAGGGTTTTGTTTGCACCTCTTAACTTTTTGCATGAAAATGCATAAATCACTCGAACCTTTTCATAGTAGGTGCAACGTTCATATAAGATTTAAGCCTTTGTTTATGATAGGCTTTAATTATGAGTCAGGGCCCTTTTGATTGACACTTTAATGAAGAAGACGTCTCAACTTCATTGTAATGCAATAGAGAGATAGGAATTTCTCACATGTTTAAGGATGTTTTTGTGGAATTTTTTTTGTTGAACTTTCACGACATTTTACATGTGTTATGATTATCATCTAAAACTCATGTTGCAATTGTTTTCTTTTAACATATTTGATACTCACTTGTATTTCGCAATTGTTTTTCATAGGTAACAGGTTTTTCGAGTTAAAACAAGGAAATAGCTATTTTTCATTAGTAACAGGTTTTGTAAGTATTGGGGTTTTTACCCGCAACTGTTTTATTTGATAACAGTTTCCTATATGAGTACAAAGGTTTCGTAACTGTTTTTTTATCGTAACAGTTTTTGAATAAGTACAATGATGATGATCTTTTACCCTTAACTGTTTTCGTTACAACAGTTTTTGTATAAATGTAAAGACGTACATTTCTTCCTCGTAGTTAATACTTTGCCTTTTAACCTGAACATGGTTCGAAGGTTTTCTTAAAGTTTAGGCTTTGTATTTCTTGTGTTGGAGTCTTCAGTTCTTTTAATTTTTCTCGTACCACTTGACTTGTTGGGTAAATGGTTCTTTAGGCTCGAGTTTTTGACTTTCAGTAGTCTTTTTTGCTTCATCTGGGCCTTCCATATTATATAGTCCCCCAAGTGTTGAGCTTTGAAGAATGAGATCTCGAGCACTTGATTACTCCTTCTTAGTGGTCCTTTCCCTGAAAAAAGAAAACATACGGGACTTGAAGGTATATATTTTTTTAGATGATGACTTCTTAACCCTTTAAAACGTCCATCAGAAAGTGTAACCCTAGACCGAGAATTGTATTATTTCCTCGCGTCTTTGCAGGTCTAATATCATCATCTGGTGATGGGCTAGCTTTTTGCCTATCATTTAAAAAAGTTAGTAAAAAATAAAAAATAAAATCGAACATGCGATACCTGACCGGGGGTACTTCTTTTCCTTAGAAGTAGTACTTCTTCAAGTGGATGGCGTTCCAGCTCGTTGGTAGAATTCTGTCGTCCATGGATTCCAACTCGTATGCGCCTTTCCCAGCTATGCCTCGGACTTTAGAAGGTCCTTGCCAATTTGGATTCAGCTTGCCAGCACCTGCCTCTTTTGTTGATTGGAAAACCTTTTTAAGTACGAAATCCCCAATCTTAAAATATCTAAGATGAGCTTTGCAATTGTAATATCGCTCTATGATTTGCTTTTGAGCTGCCATCCGTATTACATTTGCTTCCTTTCGTGATTCGAGCAAGTCCAGATTGATCTGGAGTTTGGCATCATTTGCTAGTTCCGTAGCTGTTATAACCCTTAAGCTCGGCTCGCCGATTTCCACGGGTATTAATGCCTCCGAGCCATAAACAAGTTCGAATGGAGTCTCTCCCGTGGCTATTTTTGATGTAGTCCTGTATGCCCATAATACTGCCGGTAATTCGTCGGGGCAATTCCCTTTGGCTTTATCTAACCGCTTATTTATATTGTTGATGATGATTTTATTCGTAGACTCAGCTTGTCCATTAGCTACGGGATGATATGGCATCGAGGCAATCCGTTTAATTTGCCAACTCTCAAAGAATTCTCTGATCTGAGAGCCTATAAATTGTGGGCCATTATCACACACGATCTCTTTCGGAATCCCAAAACGGCATATTATGTTTCGCCATAAGAAGCTTTTGACCTCCTTTTCCTGCACTTATTTGAACGCTTCTGCTTCCACCCATTTCGTGAAGTAATCAGTAAGTACGAGTAGAAATCGTACCTATCATTTAGCTGGGGGAAGAGGTCCCACTATATCTATTCCCCATTTCATGAAGGGCCATGGTGATATGACTGAGTGCAACAGTTCTGCTGGTCTATGCATATTGTTGGCGAACCTCTGACACTTGTCGTATTTAGATATGAAGTTCTCTGCATCTTCTTCCATCTTAAGCCAATAATACCCGGCTCAGATTAAGGTTTTTACCAAGGATTTTTCTCCTGCATGATTTCCACAGTGTCCTTCATGGACTTCTTTTATCACGAACTCCATCTGATTAGGTCTGAGGCATTTAGCTAAGGGTCCATCGAACATTTTGCGATACGATGAGTTGCGGACTAGACAATATCGTGTTGCTTTGTAGCGAAGCGCTTGAGCTTCTTTCTTGTCTTCAGGTATGGTACCATTCTGCAAAAAATTGAGAATTTTGTTTCTCCAATCCCAAGTTAAATTATTGAAAGATACCTCATTCCTGTCTTGGTCGATTGCTGAATGGAAGAGGTGGACAACAACGGCGTTGTATTTATTTGTTACTTCTGTAACTGCCGCGAGGTTTGCTAATGCATCCGCTTATGCATTTTCTTCTCTAGGTATTTGTATTATCTTCCACGTTTCGAACTGTCTTACAAGTTCCCATGCCTTTTCTAGATATTGTTGCATTCGAGTTTCTTGAGCGATGTAAGTCCCCTGCATCTGATTTACCACCAATTGGGAATCACTGTTGATTATGATTTGCTCGATTGACAGCTTCCGTGCCAGTTCTAAACCTGCAATAACTGCCTCGTACTCTGCTTCATTGTTAGTTATAGGGTAACATTTAATAGCATGTCGTGTCTTTTCACCTGTAGGTGATATTAAGACGATGCCTAATCCAGCCCCTTTTATGTTAGAAGAGCCATCTGTAAATAGGGTCCACTGACTTGGATTGACTCCGTTAAAGAGTTGTAACTCTTTTTCTACCTCAGGGGTAATATTGTTGCTAAAGTCATCTACAAAATCAGCTAATATTTGTGATTTGATTGTTGTTCTAGGATGATATGTTATATCATGTTCACTTAATTATATGGCCCATTTGGCTAATCTTCTTGACAATTCTTGCTTATGCAAAAATTTTCTTAAAGGATAAGAAGTGACGACAGTGATTGAATGACATTGAAAATAAGGACGTAATTTTCTTGATGCCATTATTAAAGCTAAGGCTAATTTTTCTAGATGTGGGTATCTAGTTTCAGCATCTTATAAAGTTTTGCTTACGTAGTAGATAGGTGATTGCTTACCTTTCTCTTCTCTTACCAGTACTGCACTTACATCAATTTCTAAAACAGCCAGGTATATGTACAATCTTTCCCCTTCTTTTGGCTTTGAGAGCAGTGGTGGCTTTGATAAATAAATCTTCAAATCTCTGAGGGCCTGTTGACATTCTTCAGTCCATTCGAACTGATTTTGTTTTTTAAGAACTGTAAAGAATTTAAAGCTTTTTTCGGAAGACCTAGAAATAAATCTTCCTAAGGCGGCTATTCTCCCTGTCAATTTTTTAACCTCTTTTTTATTGGTTAAAATATCAGGTATTTCCTCTATTGCTTTTATTTGAGCGGGATTTACCTCTATTCCTCTGTTAGATACAAGGAATCCCAAAAACTTACCTGATTGCACTCCGAAAGCACATTTTTCCGGATTGAGCTTCATATTATACCTGCGTAAGATATCAAAAGGAGTAGAGAGATGTTGGAGATGAACTTCCATTTGTGTTGACTTTACAAGCATATCATCAATATAGACTTCCATTGTCTTTCCTAAATGTTCTTGGAATATTTTCGTCACTAACCTTTGGTAAGTGGCTCCTGCATTCTTTAAGCCAAAAGGCATGTCTTTATAACAGTAAGTCCCCCTGTTAGTAATGAAGGAGGTTTTTTTCCTCGTCTGAGGGATCCATTTTAATCTGATTATAACTAGAGTATGCGTCTAGAAAACTTAATAATTCGTGACCTGCGGTAGCATCAATCATCTGATCTATATGTGGCAAAGGAAATGAATCTTTGGGGCATGATTTATTTAAATCGGTGTAATCTACACACACCCTCCATTTGCCATTCTTTTTAGGTACCACCACTGTGTTAGCTAGCCAGTTAGGATACTTTACCTCTCGTATGGAACCTATGTTCAAGAGTTTTTGGACTTCATCGTCAATCACTTGATTCTTGAACGTTCCTTGCTTTCTTTTCTTTTGTTTAACAGGTACGAATGATGGATCTTCATTCAGTTTATAAGTTATCACTTCTGGTGGAATACCTGTTATATCTGAATGGGACCATGCAAAACAATCTGCGTTAGATTTTAAATAATCGATTAATATACCTTTTTGCTCGGGGGTTAACCTCTCCAGCAATCTCGTACCAACATACAACTTTTTCTCGGGCGTTTGTTCAGATAATAGAACATCCTCGAGTTCTTCCGCGGTTGTTGATATGCTCATCTTCTTCTGGTTCACGAATGAAGTCTGGTCTAGAATCTATATCTGCGTGATCCAGCATATTTTCGATGATAATAGGATTTGTCTTGGTGGTGTCTTATCCCGTACCTTTTTGAATATTCATTTCTTTTTTCCATGATTGATCAAAGATTTTTTTCATACCTGTTTGGCCGGTTGCCTCCGTTTGGAAGACTTCAACGTCTCCCGTATCTTTTTTGTTGTGAAGTGCTATCGAGTTTATATTTTTAGAAGTTTGTTGGTCACCTCTAATTTGTCTCACTCCCCATTCTGATGGGAATTTTATTACCTGATGTAAGGTGGATGGGACCGCTTTCATATCATGAATCCACAGTCTTCCCAAAATGACATTGTAAGCCATCTCAGTATCAATGATTTGAAATTTCGTGTTTTTGACCACTCCTCCAGCGTAAGTATTAAGTTCAATCTCTCCTTTGGTTATAACTGTAGAATTATCAAACCTAGATATGGCTCGTGCCTTTGGGATCATTTGATTTTCCACTAGCATTTCTTCCACGACATTTATCAAAATGATATTGACTGAACTGTCTGGATCAATCAATACTCTTTTAACGCTAGTGTCATAAATAAGTAAACATATTACTAGTGCATCATTATGAGGAAGCATCAATCCACCAAAGTCTGCATCATCAAAGGTTATTTTGTCTTCATTTGGATCTTCTTGAACCCGCGTTCCATGGGTATTTGTGATCGTTGACGCTAATTGACAAACTATTCCATTTACTTCCTCTCCTCCATGTATCAGGTTAACAGTTCGCTTCGGAGAGGGAGGCTTTGGAGGCTCCTACTTGTTCTTCATGTATGCATGTTTACCTTTATCACTAAACAACTCTGTTAAACAACCTTGTTTTAATAAATGTTCTATTTCACCTTGTAAAAATCTACAATCTGCAGTTCTGTGTCCATGATCATTATGGAATTCACACCACTTATCTGGATTTCTCCTGTTTGGATTCGATTGCATCTCTTTGGGCCATTTAACTTTGTCTCCCATATTTCTTAGTATTGAGACAAGTTCAGTAGTGCTTACGTTAAAGTTATGGTCCCCAATTCGCGTATTACCTCTAGACCGTTCATCTCGATCTTTCCCGGATCGAGACGAGGATGAGCCTATATCTCTTCCTGACGGTCTAGTGCCTGTTTTTACCTGATCTTTTCTCCGGTTCTAGACATTTGGATCTGGAATACTCCTCGTCTCTCGATGGGGCAATGATATCTTCTTCTATTCTGAGTTTAGTACTATACATGTTGTATACATCGTTCCACGTCGTAGCTGGAAATTCTCTTAGACTTTCTTTGAGCCGTCTCGTGGCTTCTGAGCTTTTATCGTTTAAGTTGCTCTCAAATGCCATGGCTGCCCAATTATCAGGCACCCTGGGTAATTGCATTCTTTCTCGTTGAAACCTGTCTACAAACTCATGGAGTAATTATGTATCTCCTTGCTTTATCTTGAATATGTCTTCCATTCTTTTCTCAACTTTTTGTGCACCAGAGTGCACTTTTATAAACGAATCTGCAAGCTCAACAAAAGAATCAATAGAATTTTCAGGGAGAATAGAATACCTTGTTAGGGCTCCTTTTGTGAGTGTTTCCCCAAATTTCTTGACAAGGATTGATTCAATCTCTTGTCTTGTTAAATCATTACCTTTTACTCTAGTAGTGAAAGCAGTCACATGATCACGTGGGTTAGTTGTTCCATCATATTTAGGAACATTAGGCATTTTGAACTTCTTGGGTATAGGTAAGGGCGCTGCACTTGGCTTCCAGGGCTGTTGAGAATATCTATCAACGTCGATGCCTTTGATAATCGGCGGTAGTCCAGGGATTTTCTCGATGCGATCATTCTGTTCTTCCATTTTTTTCTGCATGGTTGGCAATAAATTTTGTAACTCAGAGTTATTAGTCATACATGGTCTCGCTTCAAGAGATTCATTTAAAGTGTCACTCCTACCTGAGTTTATTAACCCAGACTGAGGATTTTCCGCGATGAATGTCTTATTTGGAGGCAGTGTTAATGGTGATTGTGGTGTCTGTGGTAATTCTCTTGCAAACTCTTGCAAAGCTTTCCCCACATATTCAGCAATCATTTTCTTTATTCGATCATGTTATATCGTTTGCTCATTATTGTTATGATGGTTATCAGATCTTTCTGGGGACGACTCCCTTGAACCTCGTGGGGTTCCTCGAGGAGTTGGAACTGGGGTTCCATTTTCCTGTTGGTTGTTGTCGTCATTGTTGTTGTTGTTGTTGTTGGAATTCGACATAGCTTAAAGGATATCGATTGGAAAATAAACTATGATTATCAGTTTCCCGGTAACGGAACCAATTTGTTTAATCAAAGAATTAGATTCCTTGACCAAAGCTATTGAGGATGAACACGGGTTACTGATAATCAATAAAGTAATACGATAAATAAAGAAAAATTGAGTAATAAATAATATTGTAGTGTGCAAAAAGTAAAATCGATTGTATTTGAGAATTCAGATTCCCCTATGGGTTACATTTCTTCCCTTTATATAGGGGTTTCCTAATATAACGTTTGGTTCCTGTCATGATTTCTCATTAATGGCTAATTATTACATTAATGAGGCATTACAAAGGATAACCGTAACTGTTGTATAGGAGTTCTGTAACGTATAAGTATTAACTGTTGATTCTCGAATCGTAGCTTCGTCTGGGTTCACTGTGACCGTATCTCTTCTTTGTCATTAAGTTTTCCGTGGTTAATTAACTCGTGGGTTTATTGACCGTGCCTCTTTGTCCCATATCTCTTTACAGAATCAAGTCTATTTATTGCGTTTTCCTTGGTCCACGTAGCTAGCTGAGTCGTCAAGAATTTGCTTACGTGTGAGACTCTTTTTTACCAATACAGTACTAGGTGAGACGAGATTGTTGGATCTAGGATATGTGCGACCAGATTATATGATGTATATTAAAGAGCAAATACCATTATTTAGTTCATAATGAGGTGATGATTCTAGTCAAGAGGAGAGATTCAATGATTTGTTGACTCTGCAGTTGGTTATGAATTTCTACAGATCTCTTCCATTGTGCGATATTGCAGGAGTTGGAACAGGACTTATATCTTTCATGAGGTGTTTTGTAATCATCAGATTTGAGAAATGTCGGTTATTATGATCAAGGAATGTTATTATGGTCCGTGAATGATGTGGTGCATGGTGAGAATTCAACAAAAGTATGCCGTCATGTTCTGGTACATCGCGTAGTGATTGATACGGTATTTGTAGGTTGGAAGCAGGCCTGGTAGAGAATTTCGGGTATTGGAATTTGGCTCTAAGGCTTTTTGGCTAAGTTAAGGGAGAGAATCTTCAGATTTGTTCGAGCAGATATGCTCAATTGAGTTATGGTAGCACGGGTAGGTGCACGAAGTGTTAAACAGTGATTTTGGACAACTCTAGCGTAGTTCTTAGCACGTTCAAGGACAAACGTATATTTAAGTGGGAGAGAATGTAACGACCCGACCGGTCGTTTTGAGCTCTAGTGTGTCGTTCGATAGTTTGAGGCCATGGGCAGTTTCACCTCAAGTATTATGACTTGTACGCAAGGTCAAGATTGAACTTCGGGAGTTTTTGAGTTGATTTATAAAGAGAATTCTCAGTTCGGAAGCTTTAAGTTGGAAGGATTGGTCAGGTAGTGATTTTTGAGTAAGGAGCCTCAGAATCATGATTTGAAGGTTCCAACAGGTTCGTATGATGATTTCGAACTTGGGCGTATGTCCGTATTGGGTTTTGGATGACTCGGGAGCGTTTCGACGCCTATTAAGGAAGTTGATAAGTTGGAAGAATTTCATAAATTTGGGTTGAGGTTTATTTCAATGTTATCGATATCATTTGGGATTCCGAGTCTGGGAATAGCTCTGTATAGTGATTTTGGTATTGGGAGAGTCTTCGAAAGTGGAATTTGAGGTTCGTAGGTCATTTGGCGAAAGTTATAAAATAGAAAAGTTTTAGAAAGTTTGACCGAGAATTTGACTTTTTGATATCGGAGTCGAAATTCAATTTTGAAAATTTAAACAGTTCCATTATGTTATTTATGACTCGCGTGAAAAATTGGAAGTCATTCCGGATGGATTTGATACATTTCGGGCAAAATATAGAAGTTGGAAGATTTGAAAACTCATAATTTGATTCGATGCGCGATTCGTAATTTAGGCGTTATTTGACGTGGTTTGAGCCTCGAATAAGTTCGTATTGTATTTTGGGACATGCTGGTGTAATTGGTTAAGGTCCTGAGGGCCTCTGATGGATTTCGGAAGGTTAACAGAATGAATTTCGGACAGAAAAAGCTGCTTGAAATTTTCTGCGGCAAAAAAAAGCCGTTTTGGACAGCAACTGGTGCATCGTAGAGCTGACTTTGGAAGCTAACATATCTAAATCTATAAGGAATGAAATTATCAAAACACGAAAGTAGTAGCAATTTGATTCCAGTTTCCATAAAGATAAACCATTCATTATTTGAACATTTGTACAGAAAGTTATGATCAATTGAATGAAGGTTGGTAAAGCAGTTTCGCCAGAAATTTCTGATGCAAGGAGCCGACTTTAGAAGCTTATATCTAGAAATATATAAGGAGTTATATGGTGGACAGCCTATCAAATGAAAGATCTTTGAGTCTAGCTTCTAACAATTCAAACTTCTCGTCATTTGGGTATTTCTACAAGGAGTTATGGACGTTTAAATAAAAGGTGTCCAGCAGGGAAAAACTTTTAATACGAGGTACAACCTGCACAGAGCAATGTACAACTCGATGAAGCACATGTGCCTATATAAGGCAGTCATGGGCAGCATCCATTTTTGAGGATTTCTTGAGCTAGGGATTGGTTCTTTCATGGTGGATTCGACCTTGGGGTTTACTTAACAATACAAGGTGAGTTTTATTGGATATTTTAAGTTAATAACATCCTATTAACACCAGTATTAACATCATTCAATCTTTGAAATCCCTAAAAATCTTTCAAGGTGTTAAAAAACTCCAAATTTCCCAAACATTGGATTTTTAAGGAAAAGCTTCAGGAAGACAATACTAATGTTTCAAGCTCATTTCTTATGAGTCGGTGAGAGTAATTCTAATAGTTGTTTCAAGTTGTTATGGTTGGATAACTGATTTCATAAACCCTAGTTCATGGCATGAATAGTGTTCTTAAGAAAATGAAGGAGAGATAAATAGAGTTTTTAGAAATGAAATTAAAGGATGCAATGAACCTATGGAATCATTTACTAGCTTAGTTGGAAGTGTTCAACTAAGTAATCACCAAACTGAATATTTTGGAAATGTTGGTTAAGGAAGACGATGAATAGTAATTTGGCGGTGTTGGAGAATTAGTGTACTATCATTGATGACTTCATATGGGTATCAAAGTATGAGACTGGAGTTGAATGTGCTAGTAAGTGAACATATTGGACGATTTGAGCTACAGGTTTGTAGCCAACTTGTGAGCCATAAATGGATATTGATAAATATGTTTGAGTCATATTTTGATTGTAATTGTAGATATCAATTTGTTGGTGGCGTATGAGAATTTTACTCAATGTTACGATGTCGGAGGAGGATTAAAAGCTTGTGAATGTTAATAAAGTGAAAGCGAGTTTTGGAGCGTTGGGCACCGGTCCAGTTGTTTGGAAAACCAGCTATGGAACTTCGGAGCGAGGTAAGTCTCCTTTCTATCCTTGTATGAGGGAATTGTCCACATAGGTGAAATAATTAATTATGTGCTACTATTTGTGGGGGATACGTACGCACGAGGTGTTGAGAGTCCATACGTAGCTACTATTGTGCTTAAGTCCGGGTAGTCTAAGACCCAAAAATATGCTATACTTGAAATATTTGTAACCTTATTGACAATTTAAATTGCTTAAATCATATCAAATTAGTAAATGTATTTCTATATAAGTTAAACTTA
The DNA here is from genome assembly GCA_005239495.1 of Nicotiana undulata. Lineage (NCBI taxonomy): Eukaryota > Viridiplantae > Streptophyta > Magnoliopsida > Solanales > Solanaceae > Nicotiana > Nicotiana undulata. The sequence continues at coordinate 33,209 of ML257606.1, forward strand.
ATTCTTCTTAATCGTGAAAAGAGGATTGACGTTTCCTTGGATAAATGTTCCCTGGTGAATTCTTAATTAACTGTTTGAATGTATGTATTTACATTTGACTGCGTCGCATGTATGATTCGCGAGCGGGGTAATAGTTGCATCTATGGTTCGCGTCATTCGACCCTCTGGCAGTGCACATTTTATTATTATGTTGGATCGGGTCGTACGACCTCGGCATGATTTGCGCATTCTTGTATTGCTTGCTTTGAAATTTAAAAATAATGATATTGCCACCCTGGCCTGAGGTAAATTGAAAATTGATGAAATACGAATTGTTTTTGGAAATCTCTTATTATCAAAAGAATTGTTTACCTGATTCATGTTCATCGAGTTTGCAATCACCTTATAAAATCCACTCTTTACACATTTTGGTATTTCTATATTTGGACCATTATCAAGTGCCGAAGTCGACCTCCCGTCACTACTTCTTCGAGGTTGGACGGGATACTTACTGGGTACACGTTGTTTTTGTACTCATACAACTCTTGCTGTGCATTTTTGTTGCACATGCACATGTATGTCTAGTGGCCTAGTTTGGCACAGTGGCATGGTTGATACAGAGACTTAGGTGAGTTGCACCTCTCGAGACGACCGCAACCAGCAGAGTCTCCTTCAGAGTGTTGTATTGTATTTCTCTATTGTCCAATAGTATTCCGGATGGTTATTGTATTACATTTTATTTCCTAGAAATGTCTGATGCACTTGTGACACCGGATTATGATATGTATATGGGATTAGTTAGTATTGAAAAATGGTTAAAGACATTATTATTTACTCGGTGAAGTTCATTATTTATTGCTAAATGTAAGGAAAAGAAATGATTTCAAGAATATTAAAATAAGAATTTAATTAACTATTTAGTGTTGGCTTGCCTGACAGTGGTGTCTGGTGCCATCATGACCTTTAATGGATTTTGAGTCGTGACAACATGGTATCCGAGCACTAGGTTAACTTAGGTCTCACGAGTCATGAGCAAGTCTAGTAGAGTCTTGCAGATCGATACAGAGACGTCTATACTTATCTTTGAGAGGCTACATGGTTGGTAGGAGCACTCCCCTTCTTGATTCCTCATCGTACGATTTGATTCCTTTGAGGCTTATGCCTTTGTTTCTTTCCTATTCAATCTATGCGACGCGAAGTGCTTGTTATAAATCGAGAATTTTGGAATTGTAATGGTGCTACAGATGGGGTGCAGGATGTTTCTCCCTGCGTATTCGATTAGGCTATGGTCGTTGCCTTACGGAAGGCAGTTCTATCGTCTCAGCTCAGTATCAATATTACCTAAAGTTTTGAGATTTGGCATTGATTGTTATGACGATTCATGTGTTGCTATCGCCTAGTGTGGTGTAATGGTAGGATGCTTGTTTATGCGTCGAAGCAATAAATGACTTGGAATGATGTTTACTTAGAGCAAGATTCATAGATTGAGTATTTTAGTTCCGGCGGAGGAAAGGCAACCAGACTAGGAGTGTTTAGTTGGGTTGACGGAGTGTCCTATAGAGATGGATTTTGAATTAAGGCAACAACTGGGCAGCGAAGGATGAGGAAGGACATATGGGATGTGTCTTGCGATAGTTAAATTTCTAGAAGGTCAGGTGTAAGGAGTAGAAGTCGAGTAGTTGCTTAAAGGAGAGTGTTTTACCAAAGTGGGAGAGTGGCAGAGTAGCATATGGGTTTTGTGGTAGGATAGTTGCACGCCTTGAGGAAAGTTAGAGTGATTTGAGATTCATGATGGACACTGACTAGGTCTACAATCGTAATTTTGGAATAATGGCTGCTATGAGGAGGAATGTTGGATATGACGGAAATGAATGCTTGATGTGAAGAAGGATACGACATGACCTTGGATTGGAATGTATTGTCGCACCTTTAGTTGATATCCATGAGGAGTGAACGGACTTGTGCAGCTAGTAAATGAGCCACGGGCTCTAGGTGGGTTATCAATTTTGTATTAATTGTACTTAGCACAGCGTCATTAGAAGAGGTTGGCAGGTAGTTCCACATGTGGGTTATCTCCTCTGAGCAGATTAGTTGTCGCGTGGTGTTGATGCAACTTCTCCAAAGAATTCTACTGGCTATCCCGTAGGAGGTCGAACATGTGAATGTGGCTAGTGGTTCAGAGTGTTCATGAAATGTTAACGGAAGGAAATTTTGTTGAATATGGTGGGTTAATTGTGCAAGACCATGTCAACGATTAAGGAAGAATCCTGGTGGGTTCCAGGTTATGCAAGGGTAGCTTTAAGCTAAGTGGGAGAGCCCTCACCGCCTACGATTGGATTATATGGTTATCTACTTGTGAGGTTTCTAGTTATCAACATAATAGTGGATTATTCCAACTAAATAAAGAAACCATCAGCAGTAATTTGAGAAAAGGATTTGAGGAATGTGTGCTATAATTGGCCTTATCGATTTATGTTCAGGATATGGGAAGACTTAGAGTTTATGCTTCGAGTAGAGGTGATTCACAAGAAAGGTGATACAACCGGGTGCTTCCTTGAGAGAGTGTTCATGTACTAGCATAGCCTTGGAGTTGATTATAGTTGGGGCCAAGTCAGAGTGGGTGACTCTCAACAATGGTCCTAGTAGGTTCAAAATTAAATTGCGGTGCCTAAGGATTTCGAGTTCGTAGTATGGTTAAGTATCGAGCTTCTGGAGTGGATTATGAAAGAGGCTTGGATTGTTCTATGTTATCATCAGTCTGCTATGTAGAATTGGAGGAATGGGAGAAAATAATTTTGAACTCGTAGAGAAATTATCGGAATGGGTGTACCAGTTGAAGATGTGAATGTGCGCTCAAAGAGGGTATGAGTTAGCTCGTGAGTCTTGAGGCAACGTGGTCTCGTGAAATAGGGTCACTCAGGATGAGTGCGTATTGGGTTCATTATATTTTGAATGGAGCTATTATTATTATTATTATTATTTCTAAGGCAAGACCAGAGTAAATTAGAAGAAGTTGGTTTGGTTAGCCATGGTTGAAAGGGCATGATGGTGGCGAAGATCAGTCCCTTCAGCGTGTTAAGTTATGCATGTGATTTGTGGCAGTACGTGCGAGGCTTCACGGCCACCGTAATTGATTTTATTTAGAGGCATTCAAGTATTATGGAATGTTATGTGTGGATGGATCCCGAAAGAGTTGTACTTGAGGTTGGTATTTCCTGCGGATATGAGAATTCAGTCACTTGTTGCAATGGTCCTCTTGAAATGAGTTAAGTAAAAGGTTCATATATGATGGAGTGCTTAATTAATGGTTTAGTGGTTATGATGAAGTTCTCGTACAATTGTGTATTGGTATGATTAGGTGTAGTAGGCAACATGGAAATTCAGTAGTTGATGATCAAGGTTGTCGTTTGGTGTTGGCTGGAATATCACGAGCTCAGATGAGCGAGAAGGGACTTAGATGGTTAGAGTCAGCTGGTATTGTTTCTGGCGTCACTTGAGATTGGTGTATGGTGTGAGAGGCTTTGCATATAGATTGCGAATTTTGAAATTTCTTTACAATGTTTGTGTGGCCGATAGTATGGATATGCAGACTTGTTACCCTGTACGGAAGGTCATGGGAACGTATCCCATGGGAAGATTGTATAAGTGTGACGTGTTGTCACCTGATTAATTAAAGAACTGAAACCAAGTATGAATATTGTATGAATATCGTTAATTTGGACATTTATGCCTGGACGACACTCGGTTCATTTTGTTATGTACTACAGAAGTTTGTTCCGGTTATGATGGTTGTTCATGTGTGTCATGGGAAAGAGGGGTTATTAAGGACCCTTGAAAGGTTACCATCCTAGTACGGTGCGATTAGAATTGACTTGAGGTCCGTTGATATATCTAAATATGAATATGCGCTCTATATCAGGTCGGATGTGTTCATTTCAGCATAGCGTTCCTTATGGAGGAGTATTCGGACATTTGATGTCGTTTCGTCGTTGGGTATTCCATGTAAAACTATGTTGTGCCGTGTGAGTTGTGAAACGACTAGATAAATTTTACATGTGCTGAGGTACCCCGTAACGACGATGTTATGTGAGCATGATGGCTCTCGAGATTCAGATCATATATCACACCTTAGCTGTACTTGACTTTTGTAGCATATGGCATTTTCTGTCCCCCCCCCCCCCAGGGTTTGTATTATGTACTTCACGTGCTTGTGGCTGATATTTGGGTATTTTGTAATAATGGGCATTCTAGCTCGTTAAGTATCTCCTTATATAGATTTTATGAGCGGATCGGGTGGCACGCCGCCACGGGTGTGTTATGTGGATAGGGTTGCATGTCGCAACAATGTGATTTTGAGTACAGCCCCCTATACCTATTTCTGTGTGTTTTGTTTCCTATTTTCTGAGGAAGGTTCATAACACCTTTTCGATGGTCTAATTAGTTACGTGGATTGAGTAGTTTCTTCCAGAGTTCGTGATCAGGTTGCACGCCGCAACATTGTGATGTTGAGTACAGTCTATTTCTGTGTGTTTTGTTTCCCATTTTTTGAGGAAGGTTCATAACACTTTTTCGATGGTCTAATTAGTTACATGGGTTGAGTAGTTCCTTCCAGAGTTCGTTTTACTTATGTATCACATTCGAGTTCGTAGCTTATTGGCACATTGTGGCATTATATGAGACTTTTGGAAATGTTTGAGGTGGCTTATTTCCTGAGCAGCTTGTACTAGGTGAGACAAGATTTATTGGACCTGGGATCAGTGCGATCGAATTTATATGAAGTATATTAAAGAGCAAATATAGTTATTTGGTTCATAATGAGGCAATGGCTCTTGTCTGAAGGAACTCGATGAATTATTGACTCAACAGTTGGTCATGAATTTCTACACATCTCTTCCGTCGTGGCAGTATTTCAAGAGTTCGGACAGGACTTATATGAGTCATGAAGTGTGTGTGGGTATTAGATTCGTGAAATGTTAGTATTATTATCAGAAGATGTTATTATGGTCATGTGAATTATGTGGTACATGGTGTTAATTCAGCAAAGGCATGCAGTCATGTTTTGGTACATCATGTGGTGATTGATACAGTGTTCGTATGTTGGAAACATGCCTGGTAGAGAATTCAGGGTGTTGGAATTTTGCTCTAAGGCTTATTTGACTAAGAAAAAGGGAGAATCTTCAAACTAGCTCGAGCTAGTGTGCTCAACTGAGATGTGGTAGCACGGGTAGGTGCACGAGGTGTTAAACTGTAATTTCAGATAACTCCAGCACAGTTCTTAGCACGTTCGAGGACGAACGTATGTTTAAGTGGGAGAGAATGTAACGACCTGATCAGTCATTTTGAGATCTAGTGCGTCGTTTGACGGTTTGAGTCCATGAGAAGCTTCACTTCAGGTATTATGACTTGTACGCATGGTCGGAATTGAAATTCGGGAAGTTCGTAGTGGATTTGGAAAGAGAATTCTCATTTCGGAAGCTTTAAGTTGGAAGAATCTGACTAAGGGTTGATTTTGAGCAAACTACCCCGGAATGGAATTTGAAGATTTCAATAGTTTCGTATGGTGATTTCGTACTTAGGAGCATGTTCAGATTTGGATTTGGAAGTCCGTAGGACAATCGACGCATTTTTATGAAAGTTGGAAAATAGAAGATTTTGGAAAGTTTGACCGAGAATTAATTTTTTACCATCGGGGTCGGAATCCGGTTCTGAAAATTGTAACAGCTCCATTATGTCATTTATGACTCGTGTGCAAAATTTGAAGTCATTCTGGATTGATTTGATACGTTTCGGCGCAAAATATGGAAGTTGAAAGATTTGTAAACTCATAATTTGATTCGATGCGCGATTCGTAATTTAGGCGTTGTTTGACGTGATTTGAAGCCTCGAATAATTTTTTATTGTACCTTGGGACATTTTGGTGTAATTGGTTAAGGTCTCAAGGGCCTCGGGTGGATTTCGGAAGGTTAACTGAATGAATTGCGGACAGAAAAAGCTGCTGGAAATTTTCTGCTGCAAAAAAAGCTGTTATGGACAGCAACTGGTGCATCTTTAGAAGCTTACATATCGAAATCTATAAGGAATCGGAAATTTGTCAAACTATGAAAGTTGTAACCCTTTGATTCTAGTTTCCAGAAAACTAAATCATTCATCATTTGGACATTTTTACAGAAAGTTATGATCAATTGAATCAAGGCTGGTAAAGCCGTTTCGCCAGAAATTACTGATGCATGGAGCCAACTTTAGAAGCTTATATCTCAAAATATATAAGGATTTATATGGTAGAAAACCTATAAAATGAAAGATCTTTGATTCTAGTTTCTAGCTTCTCAAACCTCTTGTCATTTGGATATTTCTACAAGGATTTATGGACGTTTTAATAAAACATGTCCAGCAGGGGAAAACTTGTAATACGAGGTACAACCTGCAAAGTGCAAGGTACAACTCGATGAAGCACCTGCGCCTATATAAGGCAGTCAGGGGCAGCATTCATTTTCGAGGATTTCTTGAGCTAGGGATTGGTTCTTTCATGGTGGATTCGACCTTGGGGACTACTTAACAATACAAGGTTAGTTTTATTGGATATTTTAAGTTAATAACATCCTATTAACACTAGTATTAACATCATTCAATCTTTGAAATCCCTAGAAATCTTTCAAGTTGTTAAAGAACACCAAATTTCCTAAACATTAAATTTTTAAGGAAAAGCTTCAGGAAGGCAATACTAATGCTTCAAGCTCATTTCTTATGAGTCGGTGAGAGTAATTCTAATAATTGTTTCAAGTTGTTATGGTTGGATAATTGATTTCATAAACCCTAGTTCATGGCATAAATAGTGTTCTTGAGAAAATGAAGGAGAGATAAATAGAGTTTTTAGAAATGAAATCAAAAGATGCAATGAACCTATGGAACCATTTTCTAGCTTAGTTGGAAGTGTTCAACTAAGTAATCACCAAATTGAATATTTTGAAAATGTTGGTTAAGAAAGACGATGAATAGTAATTTGGCTGTGTTGAAAAATTAATGTACTATCATTGATGACTTCAAATGGGTATTAAATAATAAGACTTGAGTTGAATGTGCTAGTAAGTGAACCTATTAGACGATTTGAGCTGAAGGTTTGTAGCCAACTTGTGAGCCATAAATGGATATTGATAAATATTTTTGAGTCACATTTTGATTGTAAGTGAGATTGTAATTGGAGATATCAATTTGTTGGTAGCGTATGAGCATTTTACTCAATGTTACGATGTCAGAGGAGGATTAAAAGCTTGTGAATGTTAATAAAGTGAAAGCGAGGTTTGGAGCGTTGGGCATCGGTCGAGTTGTTTGAAAAATCGACTATGGAACTTCGGAGTGAGGTAAGTCTCCTTTCTATCCTTGTAAGAGGGAATTGTCCCCATAGGTGAAATAATAAATTTGTGCTACTATTTGTGGGGGCTACGTACGCACGAGGTGATGAGAGTCCATACGTAGCTACTATTGTGCTTAAGTCCGGGTAGTCTAGGCCCCAAAAGCACGCTATACTTGAAATATTTGTAACCTTATTGACAATTTAAATTTCTTAAATCATATCAAATTAGTAAATGAATTTATAAATAAGTTAAACTTTATTTTTTTCTTAATCGTGAAAAGAGGATTGACTTTTTCTTGGATAAATATTCCCTGGTGAATTCTTGATTGACTGTTTGAATGTGTGTATTTACATTGACGGCATCGCATATATGATTCACTAGCAGGGTAATAGATGCATCTATGGTTCATGTGCATATTTTATTATTATGTTGGATCGAGTCGTACGACCTCGGCATAATTTGCGCATGCTAGTGTTGCTTGCTTTAAAATTTATAAATAATGATATTGCCACCCTGGTCTGAGGTAAATTGAAAATTGATGAAATATTAATTTTTTTCTTGGAAATATCTTATTATCAAAAGAATTGTTTACCTGCTTCATGCTTATCAAGTTTGCAATCACCTTATAAAATCTACTCTTTACACATTTTGGTATTTCTATATTTGGACCATTAGTAAGTGTCGAAGTCAACCTCTCGTTACTACTTCTTCGTGGTTAGATGGGATACTTACTAGGTACACGTTATTTTTGTACTCATACTACACTTGTTGTGCATTTTTGTTGCACATGCACATGTATGTCTAGTGGCCTAGTTTGGCACAATGACATGATTGATACAGATACTTAGGTGAGCTGCACCTCTCGAGACGACCGCATCCAGTAGAGTCTCCTTCAGAGTAATGTATTGTATTTTCTTAGTGTCCAATTATATTCCTGATGGTTATTGTTTTACATTTTATTTCCTAGTAATTGCTCATGCACTTGTGACACCGGGTTCTGGATGTATATGGGATTAGTTAGTATTGAAAATTGGTTAAAGACATTATTATTTACTCGGTGAAGTTCATTATTCGAGACGACCGCAGCCAGTAGAGTCTCATTCAGAGTATTGTATTATATTTTCTTTACTATCCAATTGTATTTCGGATGGTTATTGTATTATGTTTTATTTCCTAGTAATTGCTCATGCACTTGTGACACCGGGTTCTGGATGTATATAGGATTAGTTAGTATTGAAAAGTGGTTAAAGACAATATTATTTACTAGGTGAAGTTCATTATTTATTGCTTAATGTAAGGAAAAGAAATGATTTCAAAAATATTAAAATGAGAATTTGATTAACTATTTAGTGTTGGCTTGCCTGACAGTGGTGTCCGACGCCATCACGACCTTTAATGGATTTTGGGTCGTGACATTTAGGAAGCTGCTCCTCGCGAACACGACAGTGTCCTCGTGAACGCGTTGAACAATGTCGCCCAGCTATTAAACAGTCCCATTACGCGCAGCTATTAAGCCATTCATTCAAATTTTCAAAAGCCAAACGACTTAGAGGAGATTCTCTCAAGCTAATTTGTTCCTCAAAGTGTTTGTAAGTGTTTCTAAACCATTTTCTTTCAATTACCCATTGCATTCCATGAATTTTTAACCTAAAATCTAGGATTTCTATGGTAGAAATTGGGGGTTTAGGTAGAATTAGGGATTTTTGAGAAATTGGGATTTAGACCTCAATTTGGGGTCTGATTTCAAAACTAATTGCATATTCGGGATCAGGGATGAATGGGTGAATGAGTTTTAGTCCGAACCTTGAGTTTTGACCAAGCAAGCCCAGGGTCGATTTTTGACTTTTTGGGAAAAGTTTGGGAAACCTAAATTTATGCATTGTAATTGATTCCTTTAGCAATATTTGATGTTATTAAGTTAATTATGGCTAGATACGAGTGATTTGGAGGTGGAATCTAGAGAAAATGCGGTAGTTGAGCAGTGAGTGGCATGTGAAGCGAGGTAAGTGTTATGTCTAACTTTGACTTGAGGGATTAGGAATCCTTGTCTTAATTGTTATGTGAAAATCATGTGAGTGAAGTATATGTGAGGTGACGAGTACTTATGCGCCGCCAATTGATCTGTCTTTCCTGTTTCTCTCCCATTCTTCTTATATTGTTTCTTTCCCTACTTTAATTGTTACATGCCTGCTTGTATTTCCATGAGTAATTGCTACTTAAAAGATATTGTTTCTCCTTGTTGAAGATAATTGTTGTTCCGTAGTTTCCATTTCCCCTACTACTTGCTTAAGTTGTTTTTAATTATGTTTTAGTGATATTCTGGATTGATCTCGCTGAGTAGTATTACTTGTGTAGAGTTTTATTAAGTATAATATTTCCATTTGCATCGTTCTAAAGTTTAAGTATTGAGAAGGACCTTGTGTTAATTTGTGAAACTTCTATACGTCCTGTGTAATTGATATAAATATGGCGGGATCGGGTTGCACGCTGAAACAAATGGAATAAGGGTGATATATTGAAGAGGAATAAGGTTGAACCGATATTATACGGTGGGATCGAGTTGCACGCCGCAACAGGTGTAATAAGGGTGGAATGTGGTGAAATAAGGGTTAACTGTGATTGTGATTATTATGATATGGTGGGATCGTGTTTCACGCCGCAACACTTTTATCTATACTTTGTTGTTTATGATATTAAGAGAAACTAAGGGAGGACTGTAATATGTACGGTGGGATCAGGTTGTGCGCCACAATAATTTTTTTATGTTTATGTTCTTTATTTGACTGTGATAGTTGTACGGTAGTATTGAACTGAAGGATTGGTAATATCTGAGCATCGATGAAGTACGATGGGTCCTATATTTATTTCTTGCAAGTTACTGTTTTTACTCTATTCTGCTTTCTTTTATGTCATATTATTCACTGTATGCAGCTTATATTGTGAGTGTCTCGCCGTAGCCTCGTCACTCCTTCGTCGAGGTTAGGCTCGGCACATAGTACATGGGGTCGGTTGTACTGATACTGCACTCTGCACTTCCTGTGCAGATTTTGGAGTGGGTAGTGGCCGATCGAGAGGTTGGCTGAAGATTTCATAGCTAGGAGACCCAAGGTAGTCTTGCTAGCGTCCCCTTCTACACTCCTACACTTACTGTTTTTACTTTACTTCACAAAAAGTTGTATTTTCTTTCGGAAAATGTTTATAGAAAATCTTAGTATGTTCGTGAATTGTGACTCTAGATTCTGGGTAAAAATAACTTGTAATTAAAGTTGTTATCTATATATCTTCACATTTATTTCGCTTTATTTTTGCTTGTTACTCATAATCACTAATAATGTAAAGGAATTGGCTAAATAACCTCTACCGTTGGCTTGCCTGGCAAGTTTGATGTTAGGCGCCATCACAGTCCCGGTGGTGGGAATTTCAGGTCGTGACATCAATAAACTACAAAATTGAGAAAACTAATCAAATATTACGATAGAAATTAATGAACGAAAAGAGGGAAATAAAGATAATTTTATGGTATTTTTATTCTGAATTAATTAAAAAATAAAAGATAAATAAATAACACTTAGACAGTTGAAGAATTTTAAATAATTTAACATAAGTTAAAAAAAAATATCTTCAGTGTAAGAAAATATATATCTATATTATATTAAAAGAGAAGTAGTATCAAAATCCATATTAGTAAATGTGTAGTACTAAGTACTTACTAATTATGTAACAACCCGACCGGTCGTTTTGCTTTTAGATCCTCATTCCCTTATTTAAGACTCCCCGTATGTGCGTTTATTGTTTTATGACTTGGGAGGATGGTTGATTCGGGTTTGGAAGGGTTCGGGTTGAAATCGGAACACTTAGTTCCTTAATAGTGGCCCATAATGGCCAAGTTTGATGTGATAACCTGATAGGTCATTTATAGTTTTAACCCTAAATTTTGTGTTTCGAAACCTCGATTAGCTCCGTCTAGCCTTCCTCGATTTGCATGCGCAGTCTGTGCCTTTTTTCAGAAGGCTTTTATATGAAAAATTGACAAAAAGTATTGAGAAACCTTGAAGTCTCCATGCATGGGATAGCTCATTGATACCTGGCCTGGTAGGAAGAACCTAGGTCTACACAAAACGATGTGCAGAAGAGTAGTATGAGTACATCAAAACGGTACCCAGTAAGTGTCAATCCTAACCTCGGTAGAGTAGTAACGAGGCCAGGTCAAGGCCCTACTGGGAATAATCGGAAAAACAAGGCAGGAGATATAATAATGTAATTAAAGTGACAGATAGGTGTAACAATAGAATTCACAGAAGATAACATCCCTCAATTCAAGAAGACAACTACAACACGTAAGAAACAAGAATCTTACAAGTTAAGAAACACAATAACAACAACAACAACAACAATACAGCAATAAGAGGTAAACAGACGGGGAGCTTCCGAGTTACCGCCTCGTAGTCCCAAAAGTAAATATGCAACAAGTACCGCCTCGTAGTCCCAAAATTAAATATGCAACAGGGGCGATCCCGAGGTATCGCCTCGTAGTCCCAAAGTAAAATATACAACCCATAACTAATGGGATAATGAAACTACATCAAGGAATCCTACATTTAAAGATTGAACACAAAAAAATCAAGGAAACAGGTCATTCAACTAAGTATGTTGCATAAATTGCAAATAAGATATAAGACACATAGACATGTGACACTAGGCTAAACATGACAATTGCACGTGCTAGAGTAACTCAATTAAGGAAACAAAAGGAACTATTTAGCAAAAAGTGGATTTTCAACATTTAGCCCGAGTACACACTCGTCAAATCCCTTACCCACCTTTCACGTATAGCAATATACCATAACAGTACAAACTCTTAAGGGAAATTTTCCCCACACAAGGTTAGACAAGTAACGTACCTCAAACCTCGCTCAATCAATCAATAAGAAGGCATTTCCCTCGATTTTGACTCTGACCGGCTCAAATCTAGCCAAAAATAATTACATACTATAAATCTAACTATAAGAAACTAATTTAAACAATGAAACTACGACTTTAGCAAAGAATTGAAAATCACCCCAAAAAGTCATCTCAGGCCCACGTCTTGGAATCGGGTACAAGTCACAAAATAAGAACACACATTCAACCACGAGTTCACCCATAACAAAATTACTCAAATCCGATACAAAATCTCAAAATTCAGCCTAAGGATATTTTCCACTTTTTTCCCAAATTTCTCAACCCAAATCTTTAATTAAATGAAAAAATTAATGATAGATTAGTGGACATCAATCAAAAACGAGTCAAGAATCATTATCCAAATGTTTCCTCCGAAAATCCCTCAAAAGGTTTCCTCAATTTGAGCTCTCTAGGTCCCAAAATGAATTATGAATCAAAACCCTCGAAAATTCTTGTTTTCTGCCCAATCTTTTCGCTTCTACAGTCATTTAGCTGCTTCTGTGATGCCGCTTTTGCGGTCAAAGCATCCGCGTATGCGAAAATCCCTTAAATCCCCGAGGCCCGCATCTGCGCTCCAGGTTCCGCACCTATGGAGGTGCTTCTGCGGCCCATTATCCGCTTCTATAAAACAGACCTCGCCCTTCAACTCTGCATCTACGAAGCATTGCTCGCACCTACGGGCTCGCAGATGCGGTTAACCCTTCGCACCTGCGACGTGCCCCATACCATCCCAGCTCTACACCTCCGCAAATCTAGTCACATCTGCGGCATCGCACCTGCGGCCAATCGCTCGCAGGTGCGATCACACAAGAAAACTCCCAGCCTCAGCAATGCACCAAGTCTTATTTTCATTTCATTAATCATCCTGAATCCACCTGAGGTTCGTGGGACCTCAACCAAATATACCAATAAGTCCCAAAACATCATACAAACTAAAAACACGAATTGCACATCGATTCAAGCCTAATAAACTTTAGAACTTCTAACTTCTACATTCGACAGCGAAACCTACCAAACCAAGTCCGAGTGATCTCATATTTTGCATATAAGTCACATTGACATTACGGACCTACTCCAACTTCCAGAATCAAAACCCGACTCCGATATCAAAAAGTCCACTCCCGGTCAAACTTTCCAAAAAAATTATCCAACTTTCCAACTTTTTCCAATTTACACCGAAGTGACCTACGGATCTCCAAAGCAACATCCAGACACGCTCCTTAGACCAAAGTCACCCTACGGAACTATGGGAACCGTCGAAACTCCACTTTGGACTCAAAGTTGCAATTTAGGGACTATGTGTCCCATTTCACTCTGAAACCATAATCGAACCTCCCGGCATGTCACGTAACCACAATATGAAATAGATGGAGCAATAAATAGGGGTCCAGGGTTAATACTATCAAAAAGGCTGGATGGGTCATTACAGATTAGGACTTGTTTGCCTATTTGCTACGTGTTTAATGTGAGTGCTCAACGTATATGCGAGGTGACGGATACTTATGCGTTGTTGTTGGGGTTAAAGCATAAGGGTAGAACTTGTTTCCGTGTGACTTATTGCCTTTTTAATTATGACATTCATGCTTAGATCATATTATTACTTATTTGATCGTTCCTTCCGTATTTATGGATTAATTTGTATTGGTTGAGTATTTTGTAAGTTGAGGTTTGGTATCTTGGAATCATAATTGTCGTAAAGTACATCCCTTGCATTGTTTATCCCCCGAATTTGTATATTCATTACAACATGGTAAGGGATATTGTTAAAGCACAAAGGGTGATGTCTTGCCATTTTGTTTCCTTATTTTACTAATTAATACATGGTGAGGAAGACAACTAAAGCACGCAGGGTGATGTCATTCCAATATATATTAGTTATTCACTGTTACATGGTGAGATTGAGAGTAAAAGCACGAAGGGTGATGCCATGCCATTTCATTTCTCTTATGACATCATTTGATGGTAAGGATGAGAGTAAAAGTACGAAGGGTGATGTCGTGTTATTTTTATTTTGTATGTTATTTGTCCTCCTTGGTTGGTGATTTATTTGACTGTCTTGTGTTGATATTCATGTTGTAGTTATCGTACATTTTCCCCTTTTCACATGTCCCATCCCAACTGTACATATTAAATCTCTATTTGTTGATGTTTGGTACATATATCTATGTTTGTAAAGGTTTAACTACGTGAGTGTTCTGTCATAGCCTCGTCATTACCTCGTCGAGGTTAGTCTCGACACTTACGGAGTACATTGGGTCGGTTGTACTCATACTACACTCTGCATTTCTGGTTCAGATTTTGGTACTGGTCCTAACTGTACGTGAGGTGCACTAGCTCAGATTATCATTCGGAGACTTGAGGTAGATTTGCTGACGTCCGCAGACCTTGGAGTCCCCTTCCTCTTTTCTCTTTTACTATTCATTTCATTCAAAATAGTTATATTTATTTCAGACTCTATTTGTAGAACTTCTAGTTGCTGGTGCAATTATGACACCAAAATCAGGTTATATTAGATATTTCAGATGTCATGGTTTCCGCGCTTTACTTCAGAATTTATTTAAGATATTTTAGTTTCTTTATTATTATTTAATTTGAACTGTTAAACATGGATAAACTATTCTAAATTTGGCTTGCCTTGCAAGTAAAATATTAGGCGCTATAACAGTCCCAAGGGTGGGATTTCTAGGTCGTGACATTTGACTTGAGTCAACATTTTGAGTAAACAACCTCGAAACTAGGATTTCAATCTCAATAGGTTCGTATGATGAATTTGGACTTTGGAGTATGTTCGGATCGGGTTTCGGATGACCCAAGAGTGTTTCAGCGCTTAATGTTGAAAGTTGGCGCATTAAAGGTTTTCAAGTTCTTTAAGTTTGGTTTAGAGTAGGCTTTGGTGTTATCGACGTCTGTTTGGGATTCTGAGCCTGGGAATATTTTTGTACGGTGATTTATGACTTGCTCGCAAAATTTGGTGTCATTCCGAGTAGTCTAAGTATGATTCGGCGCGTTCGGAGTAAGTTGGAAAACTTGAAGTTCATAAATTGATTAGATTTGGTTTTGGGGTGTGATTCTTAGTTTTGATGCTTTTTACGCGTTTCAAGGGTTTGAGCGAGTCCGTTTTATGTTTACAAACTTGTGGGTATGTTTGGTCGAGGCCCCGGGGCCCCCATGTAAGATTCGAAGGGTCGACGGAGCTTGATTTCACTTTGGAGAAGAGCTTAAGGTGGCTGGCATTTGGTGCGTTCGCACCTGTAGCGGGAATGGCCGCAGGAGCGGCACCGCAGGTGCACCATATTGTTCGCAGGAGAGGAATGAATAGGAGTCAGCGAGGTCCATAGAAGTGAACTCGCTTCTATGATAAAGGGGTCTGCATGTGCGGAGAGAGGCAGCCTGGCCATGGTCGCAGGTGCGCGAGGTGAGCCGCAGAAGCGGGCTCGCAAATGTTGAACTTGGCCGCAGGTATGGCTGGTCATAGGTCATGCGTGTTTGCAGATGCGGAAAATCGACTGCAGCAGTGGTCCCCCAAAAGCAGAGATACTTCCGCAGGTGCGGAAAACCGCTGGGCAGAAAGGGTGCATTGAAGTCGAGAATTAGGCTCATTTCTTCATTTCTCTCACTTGTGGGCACAATTTAGAGCTCTTTGAGTAGGGATTTTCACCTAGTATATTGATGTAAGTAATTACTATACAATATGAGTTTAAATCATGCATTATGGATTGATTTTAACATGAAACAATTATGAAATTAATGGGATTTTGTGAAGAACCTAGGTTTTAGGTAAGATTGGGATTTGAACATGGTTTTGGTGGTGAAAATTGGAATAAATTATATATTTGAGTTCAGGAGGTGATGGGTAACTTTTATATTCGAATATTTCCAGAATCAAGGCACGTGAGCCTAGGGTGAATTTTAGGATTCTTCCAAATATAATTACTCTAATAGGTAAATTATGAACTTTTGAGTATATATTGATTAGTTTATACAATATTTGACTAGTTTTGGATTGTCCGGCATCGACTTGAGGATTTTAGAGTGATTTGGGGACTGAAAAGTGAACTTTGGAACGAGGTAAGTCTCTTTCCTAGCCTTGTAAGAGGGAATTTACCACATAGGTGTTTAAATTGCTATTTGCTACTAACTATGGGTGATACGTACACATGAAGTGACAAGAGTGTCACTACCCAATTTCCCCCTTCCGTGAGTTGTCATGACGACACCTAGTCTCTCCGACTAGGTAAGCCTAACACTTTGCAGAAATGAAACAAAACATGAGCATTAACTACTAACAATAACAAATATCTAATAAGCAACTGAATGCCATTCGGCATATACAATTATCACTTCTAAAATGTACAAAACAATTCCCAAAACCCGGAACACCGCAAGTCACAATCCACTAAGAAGTCTTAATTGTTCTATACATCATTTCTATAGAAAGAAGGAAAAATAAACATAAGGGGATAGAGGAGGACTCCGACGATCTCCGGGCGCGGGCAGATGTACCTTGAAGTCTCCAGTAAGCAGCAACGACTACACTAGCGATAAGGCTGGTAAGATGTACCTGGATCTGCACACGAAAAACATGTGCAAGAAAGAGCGTGAGTAAACCACAATGGTACCCAGTAAGTGCCAAGCCTAACCTCGGTCGAGTAATAACGAGGTCAGGTCAAGGCCCTACCGGAAAAAGGCAAGGTAATATGAAATATAGCAGTAAAATAAAGGCTGAAATTTAACAAGGAAGAAACATAGAAAGCAACAGCTCAGTACACAATAATACAACAGGGGATCTCTCGAGATACCGGCTCGTAGTCAGAAACGTGAATGTGCAGGGGCATCTCCCGAAATACTGTTCCGTAGTCCCAAAGTAAATATGCAAGACAAGGGGATCTCCCAGAATACCGTTTCGTAGTCCCAAAGTAAATATGTAGTACAGGGGGATCTCCTGAATACCGTTCCGTAGTCCCAAAGTAAATATGCAGCCATACAATAGAATTCAATAGTTATGGCACGAAATATTACAATTTAACCTAAGTACAAGTTAAGGAAAGACAGATAAATTCATTAAACATGTTGCACGTAGTTCAGGTAAACAGTTAAAGGCAAGTACGCATGCTTTCTTAGACTAACATATTACTACACATGTTGATAAAGTTCAAATAAGAGGAAAAACAAGTTATTATTTAGTGAAAATCGGGTTTTTACAATATTTAGCCCGTGTACGTACTCGTTACCTCACGTACATGGCGCTCCTATATCAACAACAGTACCAATCCTAAGGGGAGTTCCCCCACACAAGGTTAAGCAAGCCACTACCTCGAACCAAGCTCAAATCAATCCGAAATAATGCTCTTTCCATGAATATATGACTATGAATGGACGAAATCTAGCCAAAACTAATTACATAACATAAATATAACTACAAGAAACTAACCTAGCGAACAGAATCAAAGTTAAAGCAAGAAATCAGAAAAATCGCTCGAAAAACCTCCCCGGGCCCACGTCTCAGAATCGGGTAAAAGTTACCAAATATGAACACCCATTCACTCACGAGTTTACTCATACCAAAATTATCCAAATCCGATCTCTAAATCCCACTCAAAACTCAAAAATTCTGTTGGGGAACTTTTCCCCCATTTTCCCAACTTTCTCATTCAAATTCCATAATTAATGAAGAATACAACAGTAGATTAATGAATATAACCAAAATTGAGTTAGGAACCATTACCCCAAATCTCTCTCTGAAAATCCCTCAAAGAATCGCTAATTTACTAGCTCCCAAGTCCAAAAATGGAGAAATAAATCAAACCCTCGACTTTTCCCCTTTTTCTGCTAGTTAAACCGCACCTGCGGTCCATTAACCGCATCTGCGGCTAGAGCTCCGCACCTATGGAAATTCATTAATTCTTCAGACTTTGCACCTGCGCACCTATATTCGCATCTACCGATGTGCTTCTGCGATTACTTGTCCGCTTCTGCGGAACCTTGGTTTCTTCTCTAATCTGCATCTGCGACTACCCTTCCGCAGATGTGGCTCCGCTTCTGCGGCTCACTCGTCACATCTGCGACCACTGACTCCCAAGTGTGAAAGCACACTTGCAACTCCAGTCTCGCTCCTTTGAGGTCGCACCTGCGGACTTCCCACTGCAGGTGCGGATACACCAGAACCAGCAAACTTCAGATTTCTCCAAAGTCTCAGGTCGAACCATTAAACACCCAAAACTCACCCGAGGCCCCCGGGCCCTCAACCAACCATAAAAACTAATTCTAAATCACCATATTAACTTATTCAAGCCTTCAAAACACCTCAAACAACATCAAAACACGAATTACACACGGATTCAAGCCTAATGAACTTTGAAATTTCTAAACTCTACAAACGACATCGAAGCATATCAAG
Organism: Nicotiana undulata; assembly: GCA_005239495.1. Classification (NCBI taxonomy): domain Eukaryota; kingdom Viridiplantae; phylum Streptophyta; class Magnoliopsida; order Solanales; family Solanaceae; genus Nicotiana; species Nicotiana undulata. Next base: position 51,878 of record ML257606.1, read on the forward strand.
TCACGTCCGAATGACCTCACATTTTACACACAAGTCTAAAATGACACTACGAACCTATTCCAACTTTCGGAACTCCATTTCGACGCCGATATCAAAATTTCCACTGCCGGCCAAAATCACCAAAATTCCAATTTTTGCCAATTGAAGCCTCATTCTACTATGGACCTCCAAATCACATTCTGAGCGCGCTCCTAAGTCCAAAACCACCTAGCGAAGCTAACGGAACCATCATAATTCAAATCCAAGGTCATTTACACATAAGTCGACATTCGGTCGACTTTTCTAACTTAAGCTTCCAATTAAGAGACTAAGTGTCTCAATTCACTCCGGAAACCAAAAAGAACCCTCTAGGCAAGTCACAATAACAAAAGTAGATGCAAGGGAAACAATTAATAGGGGATCGGGGCCATAACTCTCAAGATGTCCGACCGGGTCGTCACAGAGAGTCTGTGCATAGCTACAAATCATGCTTATGTCCAGGTAGTTTTAGAACCCTATCATGAAATACTTGTATTGTTTGAACTCTACTTGTTAGTTTAAGTGCTTAAATTATAGTGAAACTTGATAAAGGATTCGTAAATACCGAGCTTCACTTACTTTGAGTTTTGGCAGGTTACTTGACCGTTGATAGAAATTGTGCCTCCTTGTGTGTTAGCCTTGTGATAACCGTTAAATCAGAAGTCGTAGAGTATTCTCTCTTCTTGCGGAGGGCCGAATGCCTTGGCAGTATAATAGATTCATCTATGGTTCGTGTTGGTCAACCCTCGACAGTGTACACATTATTTTAGATTAGATCGTACGATCTCGACATAAATCGTGCGTGATAATGCTCGGAGCCCGATTACGCTTGATATTACTTTCATGACTTGAGAAATAATAGTTTACTTGATGGCCCAAATTTGTTGAAGTTAGTATGTGCTAACTGGAGATTTTTATTGACTTCTAGTTAAAGAATCACGCATTCACTCTTTGTTATTGTGCTATTACTATTGATGTATTCCATGCCCATTTAGAATCTTTGTGCTTTATTATTGGCTAATAGTAAGTGTCGATGTCAACCCTCGGTCACTACTTCTTCGAGGTTAAACTAGATACTTACTAGGTACATGTTGTTTATGTACTCATGCTACATTTCTGCAGTAATCGTGTAATATCAGAGGCAGGTGCATTTGGCAGTCATTCAGGCTTATACCCCTGTTATCCCGAGGATAGTGGTGAGCTTCTCTCGGCGTCCGTTCTGAAGCACCCACCAGTCTCTCTTTTGTATTTATTTTCTATTTATCTTATTCCAGACAGTAGTGTAGGTGGTTTTGTATATTCTACTAGTTGCTCATACATTTGTGGCATAAGGTTGAGTATTCTATTGGACACTTTATGGTTTTGAGTATTTAAATTCACTATATTCACTCTCTCATATGTTTATGCTTTACTTTACTATAATTTTCAACAAATTGTCTTCTTAATAAATAAGAATCAACTACTTTAAAATTATTAAAAAGAACAAATACATGACTAGTTCACTATTGACTTGCCTAGCGACGACGTTGGGTGCCATCACGGCCTATAGGGGAAATTTGGTCGTGACAACTTGGTATCAGAGCACTAGGTTAACATAGGTCTCACAAGTCATGAGTAGGCCTGATAGAGTCTTGCAGATCGGTGCGGAGACGTCCGTACTTATCTACGAGAGGCTATAGGGTGTTAGGAAACTACTCTTTCTTCGTCTCCTATCATGCAGTTGATGTTGTGCTAAGTATCTTTCTCTTATTCTCTCACAAATGGTGAGTACACACGCGGCAGATGTACCCGATCGTTGAGGAACTCCACCCACCTGTTGCTATAGGACAAAGTAGAGGCCGATGGAAGACTCCAACTCCTGCTAGAGGATGACGGTATCCTAGAGTTTCTCCAGTTGTGCCACCAGTGGATTTAGTGGAGGATCATGTTACTGAGGAGCAAGGCGAGGTACCTGCAACTGAGTCGGCCCAGTGAATTTCATGTCCTTATAAAAATTCTAGGAGGTCATGGGCCGTATACTACGACTTATGGAATCTACGACACATGTTAGTTTATTTCCAGCATACCCAAACCAAATCTCAAGTAGGAGAGGGAGCACAGACCCCAACCGCTCAGGCTCCAGGGCATGCAATTGCCATATATTAGACCCCGGGTGCACTCCTTGTGGGCGGGGCTATGCCAGTTGTAGCGGCTATACCAAAGCCCAAACCAGCCACGATCGGCGAGCCGCAGAAGCTATTGGATAGATGGACCATGCTCCTCCTGACTTTGGCGGTTAACGACATGAGGACCCCTGTATACGGCCAAAATCGAGGAGTCCGATTCTAAGGCCTCTGTGGCATTCCAAACCCGGTCTCGAGAGGTTCGAAGTAGAGTTTGAGGCTCGACCCCAAGGTACTTCCCTTGAAAAAATATATCGAAGGCTCATCACAGCATACCTCGAGGCAGTATGAAAATCGATGACCACCATGGAAAGGCGGGAAATTCCCAAGGACACGTAATTAGAGATGATAAGGTCTGCAAGAGATAGTACAAGTCCGTACTAAGCCGTTATACACTTGTATCAATAGCAATTCCTTGTCATAATTAGATATGTACTATGTTGGGATTCTCCCCTCCTATATAAAGGGGATCCCTGTCATTTTGTAATACACATGAATATTCACTGCAATAGAACATTCTCTATTTTTCCTTCTTAAACATGCTCAACAATTACTCTCCAGATTTATTGATCTTCACTTATTGTATTCATTTATTGTTCTTCACTTATTGTTCCTTATCGACTGCCAAAGACTAACCACGAGTCCTAATACTAATGAGTTTGATGTCCCCAGTCTTGTGCCCATACTGGTTTGCTTATGATTTCCCTCTTACTTACACTTAACATTTCTCACCTAACCACTAGTATTAAAATAAATCACACATTTTTAGAACCACAAACTAATAATAATTGTTAATATCATTTTTCAAGGTAAACAGTTTGGCGTCCACTGTTGGGCTAAAAATAATAGTGATTGTTTTGGTGCTACTTTTCTGAAAACACAAGTTATTTTTCACACTTTTTCTTGTCCAAGAATCTTTGATTTCAGGTCGAAAAATGTTTTACTCAGCAAATGCACACAGAAACAACGGTCTTGGGCTTCATGGAGAGAACGGTGCAACTGCCTCAGTCGTCGGTGTGCCACTACAAAACCCTGGGGTGGCATCAGCACAAATCCCCATCGATTTTGGCTCATGCAACGCTTTGCATGCGATGTAGACTCTGATACCGACGAAAGTGTGCGCGAGGGAGACCAACATGAAGCGCAGAGAAATCCAGCTCGGGAGGAAAGAGAAGTTAGCCAACAAGTCATTTTTGAGATGTTACAATCACAACAAGTGGCTATTGCTCACCTACATAGCCAACAGAAAACTCCAAGCACAGCAGTACTGGAAACAACTCCTCGAGTCAAGCAAGAACCAGAGAGATCGAATAACAATGGGTCAGCAACATACCCCATTATTATTAAAATGCTCGAGGATCATACTAAAAGGATTGAAACAGGGGAAAAGAAGATAGAGGCCAACGACAAAAAGGTAGAAACCTATAACTCGAGGGTCGATTAGATCCCCGGTGCACCTCCGATTTTTAAGGGGGGTAGATTCAAAGAAGTTCGTGCAGAAATCGTTTCCATCGAGCACGGATCTGAAGCCCATTCCAAAGAAGTTCAGGATGCCCGATATCCCGAAGTACAACGGGACCACAGATCCCAATGAGCATATTACCACTTATACTTGTGGTATAAAAGGAAATGATCTAAAAGATGACGAGATCAAGTCAGTTTTGTTGAAGAAATTTTGAGAAACACTGTCGAAGGGGGCCATGATGTGGTATGATAACCTCCCCCCAAACTCGATAGATTCGTTTTCCATGTTGGCAGACTCTTTTGTGAAGGCACATGCTGGTGCCATTAAGGTCGCCACAAGAAAGTACGATGTCTTCAAAATTATACAAAGAGAGAATGAGATGCTAAGGGAGTTCGTATCTCGCTTTCAATTGGAGCGAATGAAATTACCACCAGTCTCCGATAACTGCGCGGTGCAGTCCTTCACTCAAGGCTTGATCGAACGAAGCTTGATAGCTTAAAAGCATCTGAAGCAAAATTTGGTTGAGTATCCCGCCATAACTTGGGTGGATGTGCACAACAGGTATCAATCGAAGATCAGGGTCGAGGACAACCAATTGGGAGCCCCCTCGGGCTTAGTATATCCAATCAGGCTCTTAGCAAAGGAATCAAGGTTTACAGAAAGGGAGTCGAGACCAAACAAGGAAAGATACCAACCATATGTAGAAGATCGAAGAAATGCCCTGAGATGCAATATACCTCAAAGCGATCGAAGGACAGATCGAGGTCAAGGTTCCCGGGGAGTCATGAGCAAAGCCGAGTTCGATAGGCACATGGGGCCAGTAGAGGAACCCTAGTTATCCGAGTACAACTTCAACATCGATGCCTCAGACATCGTATCGGCCATAGGTAAGATCAGAGATACTAGGTGGCAAAAACCCATATGTCGCGCCCCCTTTTTCTATCGCACGGGTTAGGTACGGAGAGATCGGGTTAAGACATTATGGACAACTCCTTTAAATGAAAAGGAAGAATCGCCACCTAACGATTTTAGCGGTGCGTTAGGGCACCTAGAGTTGATAACTCGTAGACTAGTTTGCATTACCAGAGAACGGGTAAGGGCTTGATATTATCCCAAGGGGAAGGTGTTAGGCACCCCTCAGGATCCACAATTGTGGGTCCCAGCCAATAAGTTTTGTGAACTTGGACGGCGAGCAAGTAACAAATAAGGTTCATATATGAGGGGATTTAAAACAAGTATGAAATCTTTAAAGGTTTTGAATAGCATAAATATTTAAAAAGAAGTGTCCTAGGTTTAAAGTAATACGGATCACTTCAATGCAATACCCGGTATGTCACACCTCGAGGAGGCGGCTACACGTGGTATTAGCGCACCGGTCATCATATCCGCATTCTACCCTTCCCACCCCGTAGAGGTTATTTAAAGCGCGTGTTGGTCACGACTACTTAGTGCGTGCCATTACCCGTCCCATCATATAAGTCCGGAGGGCAATTGGGACTACTATTCCTACCAAAGGCGGGGACTAGGCTGACGCGGGTGTAAAGGATAAAATACTAGGCGACAGTGCAAAACAAGTAGAACAACATGTATTGGGATCACATAGGACAAGTAATAGGCTCACAGGTCCCTCCGCAATTAAGCACGTAAATGGCACGTCTCAAACACAATTAAAGTCTCAAGATGGGGGTTCGAAACAGAGGTTTTGAGTTTGAAAATAGCAGGCTTCAAAAGCTTTGGTTTTAAAGACTCAGTAATAAAGCAGGAAGTCAGTTAAAATGGAGCAGTTTAAAGAAGAGGAATTGGTTAGGAATCCAGTAATTTAAAGACAATGGCAGGATTTAAAAAAAAGCATAGCAGTTTTAAAGTTTCCAGTAAAAAGAGACAGGTAACTTTAGAAAATCAGTATGCAGGCATGAAATAAGTTTTACATAAGGCAAAGGAATTTTGAACAGAAATGATTCCCTTTGAAATCCAATAATCCAAAATATGTGAGAATCAAAGTTTGCAGGAGTTTAGTTAAAAGAGGATGAGTAAATTGTTTCATAAAAAAATAGTAGTTTAAAATATAGAGTGAGGATTTAAAAGACACTGCAACCCAGTAATTTTGAAAACCAAATAGAACAGGAATCAAGTAAAACTTTTAGTAAAGAGGAAGTAAATGCGTGATTTCAATACTGTGATTTTGCAAGTAGAGTGAAATTCAGAAGAGATAGAAACAGGAGTGAAAAAGGCAGCAAAGTTTAAGAATTTCGCAAAAAGAGACTGATTGGTTCTAATGTTAGCCCAGTGAATCACAATTAGTTAGTTTCAATACGTATTAGGCCTAAAGTTTGCCTAAGCGTCGTATACATTGCCTATTTATTTCAAAGGGATGTACGTGCATATTTATCCTGATTTTAAGAGGTACAGATTTGCAGAAACATTTTAAACACATTTTTTATTAGATTAGCATGTTGATTAGGTGTTCAACAATTGCAATTCGAGACAAACATGCTGAAAGGTATAATCCTAAGATCAGGATATCTAATGCACATATGAATACCCAAAAAACATGGTCTCTATATGCCGTGCTTATGAAAATGCAGCAATGGTAACATTAAGGCAGTTTAATTACTTGTTATAATTACTAATTGTGATCATGGCTTGCAAAAAAAGAATAAAATAGACATGCTGAAAATAAAAGAATCTAAGCATGATCTCTAATGCATGAGATGCATGTCCTAGACAGGTTGTCTATTGCATATGTAAGTAAATAAATCCTATGAGCATGCTTTCTACCAATTTACTAGACTAAACATGCATAGCCCCCATATTCACTATCCAGCCCCAATATTCGTTTACAAATTATTACAATCCATAATAAATGAATTATTATTCTATAGAGAGCCTTCAAACAGGCCTAACCTTCCAGCCTCACCCCTGTTGAGCCTCACTGCCTTACACGGCCTGGGTACGGCAAAGCTCCCAAAGGTCCTTGTAAGGGCCCTTGGTCAATACCAACACCCAACAGTTATCAAAGTTGAGATTGGTGCAGTGTAATTACCTACCTCACTGTGTCAAAGTTCATTGGGAACTCAAGGTCCCTAAGCATTGCTCACACTAAGAGGGTGGATCCTAGAGGATCTAAGAGTAGTGTGAAGTGCAGAAAGAAGTAGTTAAAGAGTATTGAGTTTGAAAGAATAGTTTGAGATAGCAGTTTTGAAAATAACTTCAGAGAATTGAAGAGTTTTGTAGAACCGTTTGCAAAAGGAGAGGCAATGCAACCACTAATCCAACAGAAAGAGAACTCAAGAAAAGCCAAACAAGATAAAGGAATTGGGGACAATTACTTCTCACATTAGCAGTAGAATAGGATCACAGATTCACATGTTTATCACATAATTGTCACAAAGTTGCCACAAACATCCTAGATTAATAAAGTCACATATTAGGTTTAGGACCATATAGCATTCAGGTAGCATGGGAAGGGGGCAGATTCATAACATTGGAAGTTACACATGGATGAAAGCATGTATAAAGGGTCGGGTTAAGGTGAGAAACATTAACCCATAAACAAACAAGCATACCAGTTGTATAAGTCTGATACAAAATCATAGAAGAAGCATGGGACATATTAGACTAAGAGAAAAGGAAACGTAGTAGGGGCATACTGATTACCAAGGACTTGAATAGCTATAGAGAATCACATGGGAAAGCAGAATAGCAAAGGGAAAGGACATCACATAGTCATGTTAATTACAGGGTAGGCAATAGAACCATAAGATAAAACACATAAGGAACAATAAGTAACTAAACAAGAACTGGAGCATATTGTGGATAGATGCTATAAACTAAATCAGAAACATACCAGTCGAGTGATAGAGAGTAGCAGAATGCAAAGAGATATAGAGCAGCAACAGCAGTAGGCAGAACACAGAGAGCAGCAGAGGACAATAGTGTGCAGGATGAGAGAGCAACAAAACAGTAGTATGCAGATGCAAGAGAGTAACAGTGGTTACTCAGGCTTGGCTTTCAGCCGCCTGAGTGGTCAATAACTAGTGTGAAAAGCAAGAAATGAGGCGTATGAAAGCAAAGAGAACTCAGAACAATGTCAGTGCTCTGAGCTTTGAGTTATGCCTTAGTGATATGCAGTGTGTCAATCAAGAGTGTGTGTCTTAGTGTGTGTCTTAGTGTTTGTCTTAGTGTTATGCAAAGAGGGAAGACAGAGTATATATAGTGTTACAAATGAGTAGCTCATAAGGTAAAGGGTGCACAGTTATGGAAATACAACCAATTAGTATCAATTAAACACTAGATCTCTTTAATTAAGGAGTCAAGTTCAGAAAGAAAAAGCAATCAGTTCATAAGACTAATTTTGCCTAATTAGAGTCAAGGGAATCACATAATACATAAATAAAGCCAAGTACATAGTATATAGTTAAGGAAAGTTGAAGTACCATTGCACTTATAAAGCCAATTTGGGTATTAGTTTGAAAATAGACTGAAAGAATCTCGGATTCAATCACAATCACAGAGAATCCGGGATGGTAAAGGAAAGCACCACATAAATATGCAAAGAACTCAAAATTGGTACAGAATTATAAAAGGAAAATATGAAATTGTGTGTTCAAGGAAAGTATCACACATAGATATAGAAAGAATTTTAAAAGTGGTACAGAATTACGAAAGGAAAATACAAAATTGTGTATTTAAGGAAAATATCACGAGAAATCAGTATAAAAAATCAATAAGTAAATAATCAATAAGGTAAATGGTCGAACTTATCAATTATTTAAACAACAGTCACTGATCAACACAAGAAATACTCATAGAACAGCAGAAAAATTAGAGGTCATAGCACTGAATCGAAAAGAACACATGAATACACATAGTCAAATAATAAAGGTCAACCTAGAGCACTAGGGTTTCATCAATAACAGTTCGAACAACAAGAAATCATGAGATAACTGCTTAAACATGGTATAGATGAGTAAAATCAAGAAGAAGTCGTCTTTGAAAACAAGGTTAAGAACCCTAGCTTTGAAATTGTTAAAAAGAAGAGATTTTCCGAAGAAAACCATAGAGAAAACCTCATAATATTGTAAGAATGTAATCAGATCTTAAGAAAAAATCAAAATACAGATGATTAGGGTTTCATGGAACCCGTAAAAGAGGGCAAACCTCAGAGATGGCATAGATTAAGCCGGGGGGGCATGTAAACTTACTCAAACGGCCGGGGGTTGGCCGAAAAGTGGCAAGGGGCTCAAAAGAGGTGAGTGGACTGCTTCAGGATCGTCTGAAGAACTCAAGGCGTCACTAAGCAAGTGAGAGGTGAGTAGATGACCAAGAGATGGTGAAGATCCATAGATTCCGGTGAGAGAACCGACCGGAGAAGGGGAACAGACCCCATCGGAGGGGAGAAGCCAATGAGGCTTCTAGAGAGTAACAGAGAGAGATAGACAGATGAGAGATGAAGAGTCTCAAAGGAAATGAGGGGGGGTTAGGTTAGAGTTTAATTATGGTAGGTGTAATTTGGGTCGTTGATCTAATTTGATCAACGGCGCAGATTGATTTAGGTTGGGGTTAATTGGGTTAAAATGTGGGTAGGCTAGGATTAAACTTAGGCTAAAAAATTAAATAGGATGTGCCTAGTTATTAAATACCCATGAAAAATAGATAATTAATTAAATTAAATAGCTAATAATTGTATAAAATGAAATTAGGTTAAAAATAAGTATAATTACAGTAATTAGACAATATAAAAAATATAAAAGACATGAAATCTGATTTTAAGGGTATAAAATGACTAATTAGGCTATAACTGCAAAATAATTGTAATTGCAATTAAATAGTACTCAATTAGTCAATTTATGAAATAATTGCAATTTGATAAGTAAAAAGTGATTATAATGACATATTAAATTGGAAAATATTTTGAGATTTATTTAGAGCATAATTTATGAATTATGCAAAATACGAAATATCGAATAAATAGGGAATAATTCAAATAAAAATATGTAAAAATTAGGAAAAATACTCATTATTGCTAAGAGTGATTTTGAAGCATGTAGGTAAGATTTAAAAAATAATTTGGGAAAAATTGGGTATCAACACCATATTGTCAAATCCTTCACAAAGGAACCCCAACTTGGTATGCAAATACCATGACACTCACGGTCATAGGACCGAGGATTGTAGACAGCTTCGAGAAGAGGTAGCTCGACTGATCAGCGAAGGCCACCTTCGAGAGTTCCTTAGCGACCGAGCTAAGAACCAATTTCGGGAAAGAGAGGCGAACAGGAAGAACGAACCAGAGGAACCACAGTACATCATCCACATGATCATTGGAGGAGTTGACGTCCCATCGGGGCCCGTTTCCAAGCGAACAAAAGTATCCATCACCAGGGAAAAGCGAACTCGGAGCTACATACCAGAGGATGCTTTACATTCAGCGAAGAGGGCATCGAGACCTTGTCTCAGCCTCATAATGACACACTGATAATTTCTTTTCGTTTGAATAAAGTTCAAATAAAATGTGTGCTCGTGGATCCAGGTAGCTCGGCCAACATAATCAGGGCGAGGGTGGTGGAGCAGCTCGGACTGCTCGATCAGATCGTACCCGCCTCTCGAGTCCTCAATGGATTTAACATGGCAAGTGAGACAACGAAAGGGGAAATCATCCTCCCAATCAACGTGGCCGGTACAATTCAAGATACCAAGTTTCATGTCATCGAAGGTAACATGAGATACAATTCCTTACTTGGAAGACCATAGATACACAGTATGAAGGCAGTTCCATCAACCCTTCATCAAATGATGAAGTTTCCAGCGAAGGATAGCGTAAAAATAGTGTACGGGGAGCAACATGCAGCAAGGGAGATGTTTGAGGTGCATGACATGGCACTAGTATTGGCTCCCTCTACATCGAAGGAGCCAAAAGACAAGCAAACAGCCAGATAACAACCACAGTCTATACCCTCGGTTGAACCCGAGGGGTAGGTGATCGGTGGGCAGTTGATCGAGGCTGGAAAAGTCAACGGTCGAAGAGCTTGAACAAGTCTCAGTTCGAGGTAAAACATGCATTCATCAAATACGAGGTAACAAAATTTCTCAAAATAGGATGAATGTGTGTAGATTACAATGACCCGAATAAAGCATGCCCTAAAGACTCACTCTCATTGCCCAAGTTTTTATCAGTGGTTGCATATTATTATGATGTAATGCCCTTCGGGCTAAAATATGTGGGAGCCATATATCAACGCCTAGTTAATAAGATGTTCGAACATCAAATAGGCAAGCCTATGGAGGTTTACATTAATGACATGCTAGTTAAGCCTCTGCGCGCAGAGGACCATTTGACCCGGTAGGAGGTTCATAAGGTATAACAAGAAGCTCAACCTTGAATGGCCGCACTAGTTCGAATGGCCGCTCGAAGGCAAAAAATCGAAAGGTGCTACAACAGAAGAACGAACCCCCACTACTTTGGAGTCGGGAACTTTGTTCCTAGAAAGGTCACCCCCAACACTCGAAACTCGAATGAAGGGAAACTAGGCTATATTTGAAAATAAAAATGACTACTAATTAAATACCCACAAAAAGATAATTAATTAACAAAAATAGCTAATAATTGTATAAAAGCGAAATTGAGTAAAAATAGGAAAAATCACAGTAATTAACTAATATTAAGTGCAAAACAATATGTAAGTTTCAAATAAAAATAGTACAAAATGTTCAATTGGGATATGATTGTAAAATTATTGCAATTGAAATTAAATGGCACCCAACTAGCTAATTTGTGAAATAATTAAATTTTAATAGCTAGAAAATGATTATAAACGATATACTGAGCTGAAAACATTTTTGAAATTATTTATAGCATAGTTTATGAATTACTTGAGTATGAAAATATATTTAAAAAAAGGCAGAAAATAATTTAACAAAATATGAAAAAAAAGTAGGGAAAAAAGACTCATTATTATAAAGAGTAGTTTTGAAAGCTTATATGCGAGTTTGAAAATAATTTGAGGAAAAATTGGGTATCAACAACTATAAAAATAGGGGAGAACATGTCGGGGACCAGGGAATAACAATTTCTGAATCACAGAACAAAAGCAACAACTAAGTATCAAAGAATATAACAATTGGAAGTAAATTCATAGACAAACAAGTGCACGGTATCATCCTTCGTGCTTTACTCTCATCCTCACCAAAATAAGTGCACGACATCACCCTTCGTGCTTTTACTCTCATCCTCACAATGCAATGAATAAATGAAACGGTACGGCATGATCCTTCGTGCTTTTAAATGTAAAATCAGGGCACGAAATTATCCTTCGTGCTCTCAAATGTAAAATCATGGCACGACATCACCCTTCGTGTTTTTACTCTCATCCTCACAATGCAATAAATGAATACACGGCATCTCCCTTTGTGCTTTACACTCTTCCTCACAATGCAACAAATAATTACACAGCATCACCCTTCATGCTTTACACTCTTCCTCACCCAAACAATATCAAGAACAATAGTTTGGAAAGAAAAATCAATAACATGTATCAAAATCACAACATCCCGACAAGGGAACAATAATGGAAACAAATACAGCCCCAGCAAGGGGCACAGCTATAACTAATCTCGCTCAAGTGTAAAACTTAACAAAATAATCCTCAACCAAACAATTAATCAACATAGTTTGCAACCAAGTATTTCCAACAATTGAATAACCTCCAAAATGAAATCCACTTCATAACACAGTAAATAACGAAGGAAAACACACATATCATAAAGACCGACTCACGGGCATGCTTGACACAACGCATAGGTACTCGTCACCTCACCTATACATTGAACATGGGATAAACACGTAGCACATATGACTCAACACCTATACCCTCAAGCTAAGGTTAGGCCAAACACTTACCTCGATGCCACAAACACAATTCAAGCCTCAACTACCACTTTACCTCTTGATTTCACCACCAACTCGCTCGTATCTAGCCACAAGTTACTTAATTATATCAATAAATGCTAAATGAATCAATTCTAATGCATGAAAAAGAGGTTCCTAAAGTTTTCCCCAAAAAGTCAAAAATCGACCCCGGGCCCGCTCGGTCCAAACTCGAAATTCGGACCAAAACCCGATTACCCATTCACCCCCGAGCCCGGATATATAAATAGTTTTGGAATCCGACCTCAATTTGAGGTTTAACTCCCCATATTTCAATATTCTTAAGTTTTTCCCAAAATTCCCAATTTCCCCATGAAAATCCTAGATTATAGGATGAAATCTTGTAAAAAAAGTTAAGGATTAAAAAAATGAGTTAGAAATCACTTACTAATGTTTTGGATAAGAAAGAGTGTTTGAAAAATCGCCTCTTATGTTTTTAGGGTTTTGAAAAATGAAAAATAACTGAAAATCCCGTTTAAATATACCCCTTTCAGGCCTCCACCGGGGACCGCGAAAAAGGGACCGCGGCCACGAAGGTCTACCGCGGACCGCACCAGGACGACCGCGATCGCGAAGCTCCACCGCGGACCGCACTGACGGGTTCAGATGTTTGTACTACTCTGAACCTGCAATAACCCTGATCTATGCCTAAAACACCCCGAGACCTACCCGAAACTCACCGGAGGCCTCGGAACTCCAAACTAAAAGTGCACACAACCTCAAAAACACCCTACGGACTTATTCGTGTAATCAAATCACCAAAATAACATCATAACATCGGATTGAACCCCAAAATCAATGAAAATTCTCAAAACTCCTTTAATCATCAAATTTTTGCAACTTAGGTCCGAATAACGTCAAACTAAGCCCGTTTCTTACCAAACTTCACAGAAAACACATATAAATCATACTGAACATTACCGGGATCCGGAACCAAGATACGGGCCCGATACCACAGGTTTTTCATGGAATTTCATTTTCAAAAACCTTTATAGTTTTCAGAAAATAATTTTCTTTAAAAAATTCATTTCTCGGACTTGGGACTTCGGAATTCGATTCCGGGTATAAGCCCAAGTCCCACATTTTCCTACGGACCCTCCTGGACCGTAAAATCACGGGTCCGGGACCGTTTACCAAAAATGTTGACCAAAGTCAACTTTATTCAAATAATTAATATAAAATCATCATTTTTATCAGTTTTTCACTCAACAGCTTCCCGGTTAGACGCCCGGGCTGCGCAGGCAAATCGAGGTGAGACATAAGGAAGTTTTCACGACCTCAGAAGACAGAATTAGCCCCGATGACCAGGTTGACTCAGAAGGGTGCCCAGTTTAGGTGGTCTGATGAGTGTGAGGCGAGCTTTCAGAAGCTCAAGACAGCCTTGGCCACGGCACCGGTGTTTGTTTTGCCCACAGATTCAGGGCCATATATCGTGTATTGTGATGCTTCACGGGTCAGACTTGGTGCAGTGTTGATGCAGGATGGCAAGGTTATAGCTTATGCTTCACGTCAGTTGAAGATTCATGAGAAGAACTATCCAGTCCACGATTTGGAGTTAGCAGTCATTGTTCACGCACTGAAGATTTGGAGGCATTATTTGTATGGTGTGTCGTGTGAGGTGTTCACGGATCATAAGAGTTTGTAGTATCTGTTCAAGTAGAAAGAGTTGAATATGAGGCAGAGAAGATGGTTAGAGTTGTTGAAAGATTATGACATTACCATTCTTTATCATCGGGGAAAGGCCAATGTGGTGGCCGATGCTTTGAGTCGGAAGTCAGCCAGCATGGGTAGTCTTGCTTATATACCGGTCGGGGAGCGACCGCTTACTATAGATGTTCAGTCTTTGGCCAATCGATTCATGAGATTGGATATTTCGGAGACTGACAGTGTTTTGGCTTATACTGTGGCTCGTTCTTCATTGTTTGATCGTATTCGAGATCGGCAGTATAATGATCGCCATTTATGTGTTCTTAGAGATACGGTTCGGCACGGAGGTGCCAAGCAGGTTACAATTGATGATGATGGAGTCTTGAGGATGCAAGGCCGTATTTGTGTGCCTAATGTTGATGGTATTTATGAGTTGATCTTGCAGGAGGCCCATAGTTCCCGGTATTCCATTCATCTGGGCGCCACAAAGATGTACCAGGATTTGCGGCAGCATTATTGGTGGCAGAGGATGAAGAAAGAAATTGTAGCATATGTAGCTCGGTGCTTGAACTGTCGACAGGTTAAGTACGAGAACCAGAGACCCGGTGGTTTGATGCATCAGATTGAGCTTCCCGAGTGGAAGTGGGAGCGTATTACCATGGATTTCGTAGTTGGGCTCCCACGGACTCAGAGGATGTTTGATGCGGTGTGGGTCATTGTGGATAGGCTAACCAAGTCAGCACACTTCATTCCGGTATCAATTTCGTATTCTTCGGAGAAGTTGGCAAAAATCTACATCAGGGAGATTGTTCGCTTACATGGTGTACCTGTGTCTATCATTTCTGACAGAGATACTCAGTTTACCTCCCATTTATGGAGAGTATTTCAGCGTGAGTTGGGCACACGGGTTGAGATAAGCACATCGTTTCATCCTCAGACGGATGGACAGTCCGAGCGTACCATTCAGATCTTGGAGGATATGTTGCGAGCATGTGTCATTGACTTTGGAGGTTCATGGGACCAATTTTTTCCTTTAGCCGAGTTTCCCTACAACAACAGCTATCGGTCGAGCATTCAGATGGCTCCTTGTGAGGCGTTGTATGGTAGGCGTTGTCGGTCGCCAGCCGGGTGGTTTGAGTCGGGAGAGGCTAGATTGTTGGGTTCAGAGTTAGTTCAGGATGCTTTGGACAAGGTGAATATCATTCAGGATGCTTTGGACAAGGTGAATATCATTCAGGATAGACTTCGCACCGCTCAGTCCAGGCAGAAGAGCTATGCAGACCGTAGGGTTCGTGATGGTTGGTGATCGGGTATTGCTTCGGGTGTCGCCCATGAAGGGTGTGATGAGGTTCGGAAAGAAGGGCAAGTTGAGCCCTAGGTACATTGGTCCCTTTGAGATTCTTGAGAAGGTAGGAGAGGTGGCCTACATACTTGTTTTACCACTGAGTTTATCAGCCGTGCATCCGGTGTTTCACGTATCTATGCTTCGGAAGTATATTGTCGATCCCTCTCGTGTACTTGACTTCAGCAGTGTCTAGTTGGACAAGGATCTGACTTATGAAGAGGAGCCGGTAGCCATTTTAGCCCGGCAGGTTCGTCAGTTGAGATCGAAGAGTTATCCTTCGGTTCGTGTTCAGTGGAGAGGGCAGCCTGTTGAGGCAGCTACCTGGGAGTCCGAGTCCGATATGTGGAGCCGATATCCCCCATCTTTTCCCCGATTCAGGTATCTTTCTATGTCCGTTCGAGGACGAATGTTTGTTTTAGAGGTGGAGATTGTGATGACCCAAAAGGTCATCCGGTGTATTCGTAGCTAATTCTGTATTTCGAGGTCATGAAAACCTCCTTATGTCTCAACTCGATTTGCGTGCGCAGCCCGAGCGTGTATCCGGGAAGCCATTGAGTGAAAAACTGATAAAAATGATGATTTTCTATTAATTATTTGAATAAAGTTGACTTTGATCAACATTTTTGGTAAACGGTCCCGGACCCGTGATTTGACGGTCCCGGACCCGTGATTTGACGGTCCCGGAGGGTCCGTAGAAAAATATGGGACTTGGGCATATGCCCGGAATCGAATTCCAAAGTCCCAAGTCCGAGAAATGAATTTTTTAAAGAAAATTATTTTCTGAAAAATATAAAGGTTTTTGAAAATGAAATTCCATGAAAAACCCATGGTATCGGGCCCGTATCTTGGTTCCGGAGCCCAGTACAAGTTCGATATGATTTATATGTGTTGTCTGTGAAGTTTGGTAAGAAACGGGCTTAGTTAAATGTGATTCGGACCTAAATTGCAAAAATTTGATGATTAAAGGAGTTTTGAGAAATTTTATTGATTTTGGGGTTCAATCTGATGTTATGATGTTATTTTGGTGATTTGATTACACGAATAAGTCCGTAGGGTATTTTCGAGGTTGTGTGCACTTTTGGTTTGGAGTTTCGAGGGCTCGAGTGAGTTTCGGGTAGGTCTCGGGGTGTTTTAGGCATAGATCAGGGTTGTTGCAGGTTCAGAGAAGTACAGACCTCTGAATCCGCCAGTGCGGTCCGCGGTCGCCTTTGTGCGGTCCGCGGTGGAGCTTCGCGACCGCGGTCGTCCTGGTGCGGTCCGCGATAGATCTTCGCGGTCACGGTCCCTTTTTCGCGGTCCGCGGTGGAGGCCCGAAGGGTGTATATTTAAACGGGATTTTTAATTATTTTTTATTTTTCAAAACCCTAAAAACATAAGAGGCGATTTTTCAAACTCTCTTTCTTCTCCAAAATATTAGTAAGTGATTTCTAACTCATTTTCTTTATTCCTTAACTTCTTTTTACAAGATTTCATCCTAGAATCTAGGGTTTTCATGGGAAAATTGGAAATTTTGGGAAAAACTTAAGAATATTGAAATTTGGGGAGTTAGACCTCAAATTGAGGTCGGATTCCAAAACCATTTATATATCCGTGCTCAGGGGTGAATGGGTAATCGGGTTTGGTCCGAATTTCAAGTTTGGACCGAGCGGGCCCGGGGTTGATTTTTGACTTGTTGGGAAAAACTTTAGAAAACTCTTTTCCATGCATTAGAATTGATTCATTTAGCATTTATTGATATAATTAAGTAACTTGTGGCTAGATACGAGCGAGTTGGTGGTGGAATCAAGAGGTAAAGCGGTAGTTGAGGCTTGAATTGTGTTCGTGGCATCGAGGTAAGTGTTTGGCCTAACCTTAGCTTGAGGGAATAGGTGTTGAGTCATATGTGCTACGTCTTTATCCCATTTTCAATGTATAGGTGAGGTGACGAGTACCTATGCGTTGTGTCAAGCATGCCCGTGAGTCGGTCTTTATGATATATGTGTTTTCCTTCGTTATTTACTGTGTTATGAAGTGGATTTCATTTTGGAGGTTATTCAATTGTTGGAAATACTTAGTTGCGAACTCTGTTGATTAATTTTTCGGTTGAGGATTATTTTGTTAAGTTTTACACTTGAGCGAGATTGATTATAGGTGTGTCCCTTGCCAGGTCGGTATTTATTTCTATTGTTGTTCCCTTACCGGGATGTTGTGATTTTGATACATGTTATTGATTTTCCTTTCCAAATTGTTATTCTTGATATTGTTTGGGTGAGAAAGAGTGTAAAGCACGAAGGGTGATGCCGTGTAATTATTTGTTGCATTGTGAGGAAGAGTGTAAAGCACGAAGGGTGATGCCGTGTATTCATTTATTACATTGTGAAGATGAGAGTAAAAGCACGAAAGGTGATGCCGTGCCATGATTTTACATTTGAAAGCATGAAGGATAATGTTGTGCCATGATTTTACATTTAAAAGAACGAAGGATCATGCCGTGCCGTTTCATTTATTCATTGCATTGTGAGGATGAGAGTAAAAGCACGAAGGGTGATGCCGTGTATTTATTTGTTTACTTGCTTTGGTGAGGATGAGAGTAAAAGCACGAAGGGTGATGCCGTATATTTATCTGTTTACTTGTTTGGGTGAAGATGAGAGTAAAAGCACGAAAGATCATGATGTGCACTTATTTTGGTGAGGATGAGAGTAAAACACTAAGTGTGATGCCGTGCACTTGTTTGTCTATGCATTTACTTCCGGTTGTTATATTCTTTGATACTTAGTTGTTGCTTTTGTTCTGTGATTCAGAAATTGTTATTCCTTGGTCCCCAACATGTTCTCCCCCATTTTTATACTTAACTGTTTATTTCTGTCGTTATTCATATGTTATTGAATTGCACAGGTGTTTATTATTGGTCGTGTCCTAGCCTTGTCACAACTTTGCCGAGGTTATGCTTGGCACTTACTCAGTACATGGGGTCGGTTGTACTGATGCTACACCTGCACTTCTTTATGTTGTGTAGATTACGGTACCGGACCCGGTAGACATTGATCGATGGATTATCCTTCAGTCCACATGCGACACTGAGGTAGTCCTGCAGGCGTCCGCATGCCTTGGCGTCATCTCCTATCTTCTTCCTTTCTCTATCTTTATTATGTATTCCAGAGACAGTTGTATATGTTTATTCAGACCTTTTGTTTTAGTAATCTTAGACGGTCCTTGAAATTGTGACACCAGTTCTGGGGGTTTTCGTTTGAGGATTTTGTAGTGTTAACTTCTTTAGTTATTGGATTTCATAGCTTCCGCATTCTTATTCACATCTATTATTGTTCATTTCTTTTCTTTAAATACCAAATAATAAGGAATTGAGTATGTTAATCGGAACGTTGGTTTGTTTAGCGGGTTCAACGTTAGACGTCATCGCGATCCCGACGGTGAGAATTTCGGGTCGTTACAATATATAGAAAGAAATGCACACATGCACTCCCAGACGCGTGCACACACATAAAGACTATTCTTGACTTTTCATCATTATACATGCCATATTGAACTCTTTTCACATGTTCCTATGTTCCTGTGCTGAAGAACTTTGTGGAACACCTAAAGCGTAAAAAATTTAATGTTTGTGTTGTGTATTTACTTGATTCTCAGGTGCGTGATCTTTACTAGTTGATTTTTCTTCTTCTCTTTTTCCTTCCCCTGCTATTAACCATGACATTTATGTTCTTTTTGTACCTCAGTTTATCACAGATGTGACCAAATTCATAAGTGGCTGTATGGCAGGCTTCACTCTCTGCTATGGTTCAACTTGAACTACCCCATGTTAACATTCTCTCAAAAATGGATCTTGTGACAAACATAAAGGATGTTGTGAAGTTAGTCCTACTACTTCTAACTATTCGTTCATGTTTTTGGCGCTTTCAACCTATATTGCGCGGACTCTCCAAAATGCTACTCCACAATCGAAATCCCAACCAAAGACAAGTTCTACCAAGATCAGGATCTGAAAGAGAGGATTCACTTTCCGAAATTCGTCAGGTCCTCCAAAAATACACTACTTTCGGAGGATCCGAAACGCAGACGGTATTTTCGGAGTGTCCAATCAACATAGCTTTCACACATGCTCCCACTAAATGTCTTTGTTATTTTAGTGTATTGAGATTTATTTTCCCTTCAGTTACTTGGATCCAGAACCTCAGCTGTTACTGGCAGAGTTGAATCAGCGAATGTAGCTTTGATTGAAGTGGTAAGCTCTGAATGTTTCCAGGAATTGGTGTATTAGTTATTGAATTGACAATCATATTTGTTTTGTGTACTTCGATTATTCTCTTTTGTCATTGGAACTTAACGACAAATTTTACTCGAAGAGGTTGTTCTTTCTCCCAAGTTAAAAACAAGATTTTACAGGCTTGTAGGATATGAATTATCTGCCACAGATTCTTCTTCCCTACTTTAAGTCGGATGAAAAGATATGAGGCAGAAAGTTATCTGTAATGGCTGATAAATTTTTTGTGTATTAGTGAACCAGTACAGCATGGTGAGCTTTCTCCCTCTTGACTTGAGAAAAGAGAGCAGGTAACACGTACTCTTCCTTGTGGTAAATTTAAGTAATCTTTATAGAAGCAGCGTAACTGGCAGTAACTGGTAAGTTGTTGTCCTGTGACCAGTAGGTCATGAGTTGAAGACGTGGAAACAGCCTTTTGCAGAAATACAGGGAAGACTGTGTACAATAGACTCTTGTGGTCCGGCCCTTCACGGAGGTCTATTATGCGCAGCCTTACCCTGCATCTCTGCAAGAGATTATTTTCACAGCTCAAACTCGTGATCTCCTGGTCACATGACAGCCATTTTACCCGTTACGCCAAGGCTCCCCTTCTTGGTTGGTAAAATTATGCCAAGAACTTTCTGACCTAGGGGAGGAATAGTACATTAGACGTCTGAACCACCAGATGGATGATAGCTTGTTTGTCTGTGCTTGTGTGTGTGTGTTTGTTGTGTGCGTAACCCACACAAGGGCACCTTTTATGCTATGTAGTCTTACTATTGTATCAGCTTCAATGACAAAGATGAATGTTCTCTGCCGTTTTGCAGCATACTCAGATTGACAACTGCATTCAGTATGGAGAGGATGCTGATGTAAAGGTTAAAGATTTTGACCCTGAGGAGGACAACGATTAAATGTTAATTCTTCCTGACTTGTTCTAATTACGAATCAACAAGTGACTTTTTGCGCGACTTAACCTTTTTGAGGTTTACCTCTTGAAATTGCCTCATCTTCTCATTAAGTTGCTTTCTGCATTGTAATTATCATCACCCGAAACATATTTTGAGGTAAAAGACTTCCTATGCTCTCGTGTTCTCCTGGTACAAATCACTGCAGCATGTTAGAAATGGACCTCAGCGGACTTTTGTTGGATATGACGTTTTAAGCGAGCTTTCGTGAAGATTTCAGATTTGTTTTTATTTTTTTGTCTAAAATTTGGTTGACATCGAATATTTGTACAAACAATGAAAAGCACTATTACAAGGGTATCTTGTAAATTTAATAGTGCACTATACACAATGTTGCTGGGGGAGCCGGGGCCAGGATTGCAGACTTCGCCCCCATCCAAACTACATGCATGGAGTATCTTCTCGGATTATGACCATGGATTCGTGAAGCTGACAACGTATGATCGTTCAAATCTGCTTTTAGAATACAAAAGGAGCAGAGATGGTAAGTCTACGATTCATTCAGGATATCTCGAGCTTATAGAGACACGCTGGCCTGCACATTTGACAGTTGCCCTAGCACGACCCATTCATATATCTTGATAGTTTATGTAGAGGACATTCAGTTCAGTTCATGTGATGACCCAAAAAGGGGTCATCTTATGTGCATCTAATTTGGACTGTGTTCCGAGGCCCGAAAGCCTCCATTAATCTCACATCGATGTGCGTGCGCAGCTCGGGCGCGTAGCCGGAAAGTCTTTATGTGAAAAACTTGATTAAGAGTTAAATTTGTGATATTTAATTG
Organism: Nicotiana undulata; assembly: GCA_005239495.1. Taxonomy (NCBI): domain Eukaryota; kingdom Viridiplantae; phylum Streptophyta; class Magnoliopsida; order Solanales; family Solanaceae; genus Nicotiana; species Nicotiana undulata. Next base: position 73,431 of record ML257606.1, read on the forward strand.
AATAAAGTTGACTTTGGTCAACATTTTTGGTAAACGGACCCGGATCCGTGATCCGACGGTCCCGGAAGGTCCGTAGGAAAATATGGGACTTGGGCGTATGCCCGGAATCGAATTCCGAGGACCCAAGTCCGAGAAATGAATTTTTAAAGAAAATTGTTTTATGAAAATATTAAAGGCTTATGAAAATGAACCTTGATGTGAAACCTGTGCTGCCGGGCCCGTATTATGATTTCGGAGCCCGGAACAGGTTCAATATGTGTTATATAAGTTATCTGTGAAATTTGGTAAGAAACGGACTTGATTTGATTGGTTTCGGATCAAAATGAGGAAAATTGGAGTTAATGAAGTTTTGAGGTTTTTAAAGAATTTGAAATTTGGCTTGAAAGGTGATTTTATGTTCCCGAGGTCCGAATGAAATTCCGAGACCGGGAATAGTTCCGTTGTGTCATTTATAACTTGTCTGCAAAATTTGAAGTCATTCCGAGTAGTTTAGGCCGGTTCGGCGCGTTGAAGTGAATTCTAGAATTTCAAAGTTCTTAAGTTTGATTAATTTGGTTTTGGGGTTTGATTTCGAGTTCCATTGTTGTTTTTCATGTTCCGGAAGTTTGAGCGAGTCCGTATCATGAACACAGACTTGCCGGTGCTTTTGGATGGGGTCCCGAGGGGCTCGGGGGTGTTTTAGACCCCCGGGAGCTAAGTTGGAAAACCAGAAGTTTCTGCTATCTGGTTTCCTTCTCTGCGATCGCAGAAGGTGGGTTGCGATCGCGGAGAAGGACTTTTGCTGGGTTGTTGATTGCTCTATGCGATCGCAGCTTCCCCTTTGTGATCGCAGAGGTCTGGGTTCCACAACTTCGCGATCGCAACCCGTTTCTTGCGATCGCATTGAGTAGCGTCTGGGCCGGGTAAGTTTGTTCTACGCGATCGCAGGATCCCTACCGCGGTCGCAGAGGTCTTGCCAATTGTTCTTCGCGATCGCAGGACCTCTGCCGTGATCGCAGGGGTCTGGCCAGTTGGCCTTCGCGATCGCAGTGAAGGTTTTCCTGGGCAGTACTTAAATGTCCAATTACGGGATTCTTCCTCATTATTCAATATCCAAGCTCCATTAGAGCTCCTCCAAGCTAGGGAAAAGACTGCCCAAGTTCAAACTCATCAAGGTAAGTGATTCCTAGTCCGTTTTCATGACTTTTAACATCAAATTCAAATAAAATCCTCTTCCAATTATCTTAAAATTCATAGGAATTGATAGAAAAATGTGGGGTTTTGGGAAAATAGTGAAACTTCATTTTTAGCCAAAAATTCCTAAATAAATTATGTAATTAAGATCCTTAGGCTTCGGATAGTTCATTCCTTCGAAAATTTCCGGAATTTGACCATGAGAAGCCGGGGTTGGAAATTGAGAATTCTTCAAGAATAACGATTTTATTGAATAACTAGGAAAAGTTATCACATTGTACATGCATTGATGTTGTTGTATACCTTTTGACTAGTTGCGAGTCCTTGGGTATAGAATTTGGAGTTTCGGGCGCAATTGTGGTCCGAGGGGTAGATTCGACACGAGGTGAGTCTCCTTTCTAACCTTGTAAGAGGGAATTGTCCCCATAGGTGATGTATATGCTATGTTTAACTTGTTTGGGGGCTACGTACGCGCCAAGTGACGAGAGTCCGTACGTAGCGGCTATTATTGTTATGTCCGGGTAGTTAGGCCCACATCATGCCTTGTGTGTTTTTCTTGTAATGCCTTAGATATGTTTCTTTCTTTTCGTTGAACTGCTCATATGATTTATTGTAATGCTATATTTACTACGAAATTATGTTTTGCATCGTGTCGTTCTTCTGAGGTTCATTGAAATGAAATTATGAAATATATGGGAGTGGGCTGTACGCCATGGCGGATTTGAAATGAAATTATGAAATATATGGGAGCGGGTCGTACGCCACGGCGGATTTGAAATGAAAATATGAAATATACGGGAGCGGGATGTACGCCACGGCGGATTTGAAATGAAATTATGAAATATATGGGAACGAGTCGTACGCCACGGCGGATTGAAAAGAAATTGTGAAATATATGGGAGCGAGCCGTACGCCACGGCGGAATTGAAAAAGGAAATTGTGAAATATAAGGGAGCGGGCCGTACGCCACGGCGGATCTAAGAATTTGTGATTTTTGTTTCATTCGGTGGTCTTACTTTTGAAAGTGCTTTATTGTTTAAGTTCAATAGCTGTTTGGATTTCTCTGCTTTTTGTATATGTACTTGTTGCTTATTTCCCTGACATGCGTACTGTATTTCATCATATTTTATCATATGCTATTACTGCTGGACCCTAGTGAGTATCGAGTCGACCTCTTGTCACTACTTCTTCGAGTTTAGGCGGGATACTCACTAGGTACATATTTATTTAATATGTACTCATGCTGCACTTTTTTTTCTTTTCTGTACTTGACTGTACAAGTCCGGAGGCTGGGACGTCTGACTATCAGGCTAGATATTGATAGCGTGGTCATACTTCTCGGTGAGCTGCTTTCTCGACGACTTCCTAGCAGCACCCTGGAGCTCTTTTGTTATATTTCTCCGTTCACTTCATTCAGACGGAGACTATGTATATATTGTAGTCATTGTATATTCAGTAGTTGCCCATGACACTCGTGACACTAGTTCCTGGCACACACGCGTAGTGTATATTTATATTTTGGGGTTTTGGGATGTATATCTATGTATGCATTTTATTTCAGCTTGTATCTACTAGGATTTCACTTCCGCTCAAGGCTAGTATCATGTTTGTCGTTATAAATTGGGAATCTTTGACTGTTTAACTAGATGGGAAAGGTATCACTTGGTGTAATTATTGTTGGCTTGCCTAACCCCGTCGTTGGGCGCCATCACGACTCGGATTGGGATTCTGGGTCGTGACAACGTGGTATCAGAGCACTAGGTTCACGTAAGTCTCACGAGTCATGGGCAGGCCCAGTAGAGTCTTGCGGATCGGTACGGAGACGTCTGTACTTATCTTCAGGAGGCTATGGGGTGTTAGGAAACTTCCCTTTATTCATATCCTGTCGTGCAATCTATGATGTACTCAAATTATTCTTCCATTCCCTCGCAGATGGTGAGGACGCGTGCATCCCATGTTCCTGGTCTAGGAGAGGTCGTTGCCCCGGCTGCCCAAGGTCGGGGTAAGGGCAGGGGTGGAGCACCTGCTCGAGGCAGGGGATGAGGACGTCCCAGAGCTACGCCAGGGGCACCACCAGAGGACCCTATTATAGAGGAGCAGGATGAGGTGCCTCCAGTAGCACCTGCTCTAGTGGATTTCATGACGGGGCCAGGCTTCCAGGAGGTCATGGGCCGTATGCTGAGATTCATGGACACTATGTCTCAGGCTGGTTTATTTCCAGCCGACCCTGCCACTTCTCAGGCGGGAGGGGGAGTCCAGACCCCTACCGCTCAGGCCATAGGTCAGGCAGCAGCAGCACGTCATACCCCGGGCACACCGCCCGTGGGAGGGGTTCAGCCCGTAGTAGCAGCCCCAGAGCCCAGGCCAGTTGCAGAGGGTGACCAGCAGAAGATGTTGGATAGATGGACCCGACTTTTCCCTCCAGTCTTCGGGGGTGAGCGGGGAGAGGATGCTCAGGATTTTATTGATAGGTGCAGGGACAGACTGCACAACATGAGGATTTTGGAGTCCCATGTAGTGGATTTCACCACATTTCAGTTAGAGGGCAGAGCTCGCAGGTGGTGGCAGTCATTATTCTCAGCAGGCCAGTAGATTCTCCTCCTGTCACTTGGGACCAGTTCGCTCAGTTATTTCTGGACAGATACATTCCACCTTCTGAGAGGGAGGAGCTACGGGGTCAGTTTGAACGACTAGAGCAGGGGCAGATGTCAGTGACTGATTATGAGGCTAGATTTTCAGAGTTGTCTCGCCATGCCCTTATGATATTGCCTACTGATGCCGAGAGGGTGCGGCGGTTTGTGGCAGGCTTGCATCCAGGTATTAGGGCCTCTATGGCCAGAGAGGTAGAGATGGGTACCCCATATCAGCTTGTAGTCGAGATAGCTCGACGGATTGAGGGTTACCGTATGAGGAGCAGGGAGCAGGGTCAGCCAGGTCAGCAGGACAAGAGGGCCAGGTTCACAGGTGACTTTAGGGGTGCTCCAGCTAGGGGTAGAGGTCAGTTCGGAGGCGGCCAGTTCAGTAGGCCTTCATATTCAGCACCTCCACTACCTCCCAGGGGTATTGCAGCGAGGCCTCAGCTCGGCGTTGCGCCAGAGCGTTCTTATCGTCCCCAGCCACCCAGGGTGCACCCAGCAGCTATTCCAGTCATCAGAGGTCTTCTAGCTCCTACTTCAGTGCCTTACCAGAGGGTTCACACCGCCTTCCAACTATTCAGGGTTCTTCCTCTTTCGGGCAGCGGGTTATATCACCAGGAGGTTGTTACGAGTGTGGGGAGCCGGGTCATATGTGGAGGTTTTGTCCCAGGTATCGGGGCAAGGCAGTGCAGCAGAGTTATCAGCCTAGAAGTTCAGCACCAGCAGTCCGGCCGCCCCGAGGTGGGGGATAGGTCGGCAGGGGTCGTCCAAGAGGGGGAGGCCAGTCAGGAGGAGGTCAGTTAGTTCATGTTCACTCTGGGGGAGTTCAGTCTTCAGGAGCCTCAGCCAGATTTTATGCCATTCCGGCCAGATCAGATGCAGTGGCCTCAGACGCCGTGATCACAGGTATTATCTCCGTATGTGGTAGGGAAGCTTCGGTACTATTTGACCCAGGATCCACGTATTCATATGTATCTGTACTATTTGCTCATTTTCTGGATGTCCCTCGTGAGTCCTTGTGTTCTCCTATATATGTGTCCACTCCTGTGGGCGATTCTGTGGTGGTAGACCGGGTCTACCGGTCTTGTGTGGTCACTTTCTGCGGTCTCGATACCAGAGCAGACCTTTTATTGCTGGATATGATTGATTTTGAGGTTATCCTAGGCATGAATTGGCTGTCTCCTTATCATGCTGTGTTAGATTGCCATGCCAAGACAGCCACTTTAGCCATGCCTGAGTCGCCTAGACTAGAATGGAGAGGTTCTTCAGTTAGTGCCTCCAGCCGGGTTATTTCCTTCATAAAGGCTCGGCATATGGTCGAGAAGGGTTGTTTGGCCTACCTTGCTTATGTGCGGGACACCACCGTCGAGTCTCCTACCATTGATTCAGTGCCTGTTGTTCGAGAGTTCTCGGATGTGTTTCCTTCGGATCTCTAGGCATGCCTCCAGATCGAGATATTGACTTCTGTATTGATTTGGCTCCAAATACTCATCCTATCTCCATCCCCCCCCCCCTATCGTATGGCTCCTAAGGAGCTGAAGGAGTTGAAGGAGCAGCTTGAGGAGTTGTTGACGAAAGGGTTCATCAGGCCGAGTGTGTCGTCGTGGGGTGCTCCAGTCTTATTTGTGAAGAAGAAAGATGGGTTTATGCGGATGTGCATTGACTACTGCTAGTTGAATAAGGTTACCATTAAGAATAAGTATCCTCTGCCGCGCATCGATGATTTGTTTGATCAGTTACAGGGTGCTCGTGTGTTTTCTAAGGTTGACTTGAGATCGGGTTATCATCAGCTGAGGATTCGGGCTTCAGATGTTCCGAAGACTGCATTTCGTTCCAGGTATGGCCATTATGAGTTCCTGGTGATGTCTTTTGGTTTAACCAATGCCCTAGCAACCTTCATGGACTTTATGAATAGGGTATTCATGCCGTATATTGATTCCTTCGTCATCGTCTTCATTGATGACATCTTGATTTATTCGCGGAGCCTGGGTGAGCATGAGCAGCACTTGAGAGTTGTGCTCCAGACCTTGCGGGAACAGAAATTGTATGCTAAGTTCTCCAAGTGTGAGTTCTGGTTAGATTCCGTGGCATTTTTGGGGCATGTGGTATCCGGGGAAGGTATCAAGGTTGATCCTCAGAAGATTGAGGCGGTTCAGAGTTGGCCGCGTCCTACTTCAGCTACAGAGATCAGGAGTTTCTTGGGCCTAGCAGGCTATTATCGCCGATTCGTGGAGGGGTTCTCCTCTATTGCAGCCCCACTGACCAGATTGACTCAGAAGAATGTCCCGTTTCGGTGGTCCGACGAGTGTGAGGCGAGCTTTCAGAAGCTTAAGTCAGCTTTGACCTCAAAACCAGTTCTTTCATTGCCTTCCGGTTCTTGGATGTATACCGTGTATTGCGACGCTTCACGCGTCGGGTTGGGGTGTGTGCTGACGTAGGATGGCAGGGTTATTGCTTATGCTTCGCGACAGCTGAAGGTTGATGAAAAGAATTACCCTGTGCACGATTTAGAGTTGGCAGCGATTGTCCACGCTTTGAAGATATGGCGGCACTATCTATATGGTGTGTCTTGTGAGGTTTATACTGACCACCGCAGCCTGCAGTACTTGCTTAAGCAGAGGGACCTTAACTTGAGATAGCGGAGATGGCTTGAATTGTTAAAAGATTATGATCTCACTATTTTATATCATCCGGGCAAGGCGAATGTAGTAGCAGATGCTTTGAGCAGAAGGGCGACGAGTATGGGTAGCTTAGCCTACATTGCAGCTGAGGAGAGACCTTTAGCCTTGGACATTCAGTCCTTGGCCAATCGCCTTGTGAGATTGGACCTTTCAGAGCCTCGTCGAGTTTTGGCTCATGTAGTTGCTCAGTCTTCATTGTTGGGGGAGATTAAGGCTCGACAGTTTGATGATCCATGCCTTGCAGAGCTTCGAGATGCAGTGGTCCATGGCAGGGCCAAGGAGGTTACTTTGGGCGAGGATGGTGTCTTGAGACTCCAGGGCCGTTTATGTGTTCCTAATATTGATGGCTTGAGGAAGAGAATTTTGGAAGAGGCCCACAGTTCTCGGTATTCTGTTCATCCGGGTGCGACGAAAATGTACCGTGATTTGAAGCAGCACTACTGGTGGAGGCGGATGAAGAAAGATATAGTGCAGTTTGTGGCTAGGTGTCTCAATTGTCAGCAGGTCAAGTACGAGCACCAGAGGCCAGGAGGCTTGTTTCAGCAGATGCCCATTCCTGAGTGGAAATGGGAGCGCATCACCATGGACTTTGTGGTTGGGTTGCCTCGGACTTTGCGGAAGGTTGACGCGGTTTGGGTCATTGTGGATAGGTTGACCAAATCGGCGCATTTCATTCCTGTGGCTACTACTTATTCTACGGAGAGGCTGGCTCAGATTTATGTTAGGGAGATAGTCCGGTTGCACGGTGTGCCGATGTCCATTATATCAGATCGAGGTCCTGAATTCACCTCGCACTTTTGGAGAGCATTGCACAGTGAGATGGGCACTCAGATAGATCTCAGCTCAGCATTTCACCCTCAGACTGATGGTCAGTCGGAGCGTACAGTTCAGATTTTGGAGGATATGCTCAGGGCTTGTGTGATTGATTTTGGCGGTCAATGGGACCAGTTCTTGCCTTTGGCAGAGTTTGCATACAATAACAGTTATCAGTCCAGCATCGAGATGGCTCCATTCGAGGCTTTATATGGTCGGCGATGTCGTTCTCCGATTGGGTGGTTTGAGCCTGGCGAGGCCAAGCTATATGGTACAGATCTGGTGAGAAATGCCTTGGAAAAGGTGAAGATTATTCAGGAAAGGCTCCGTACAGCTCAGTCCAGACAGAAGAGTTACGCGGATCAGAGGGCGCGTGATGTAGCATTTATGGAGGGAGATAAGGTTATGTTGAATATTTCGCCGATGAAGGGCGTTATGAGATTCGGGAAGAGGGGCAAGCTAAGCCCCAGGTTTATAGGCCCTTTCGAGGTGTTGAGACGAGTCAGGGAGGTTGCTTACGAGCTCGCTCTACCTCCTGCCTTATCGAGAGTTCATCCGGTATTTCATGTATCCATGCTCCAGATATATCATGCCGATTTCTCTCACGTGATTGATTTCAGCGCTATTCAATTAGATGAGAAGTTGGGCTTCGAGGAGGAGCCAATCGCTATTATTGATAGGCAGGACCGCCAGTTGAGGTCTAAGAGAATTTCTGCCATAAAGGTCCAGTGGAGGGGCCAACCAGTCGGTGAGGCGACTTGGGAGTCCGAGGAGGACATGCGGAGCAGGTATCCACAGTTATTCGGTACTTCAGGTATAATTCTACGTCCGTTCGAAGACGAACGCTTGTTTTAGAGGGGGAGATTGTGATGACCCAAAAAGAGGTCATCTTATGTGCATCTAATTTGGACTGTGTTCCGAGGCCCGAAAGCCTCCATTAATATCACCTCGATGTGCGTGCGCAGCCCGGGCGCATAGTCGAGAAGTCTTTATGTGAAAAACTTGATTAAGAGTTAAATTTGTGATAATTAATTGAGTAAAGTTGACTTTGGTCAACATTTTTTGTAAACGGACCCGGATCCGTGATCCGATGGTTACAGAAGGTCCGTAGGAAAATATGGAACTTGGGCGTATGCCCGGAATCGAATTTCGAGGACCCAAGTCCGAGAAATGATTTTTTAAAGAAAACTATTTTATGAAAATATTAAAGGCTTATGAAAATGAACCTTGATGTGAAACCTGTGCTGCCGGTCCCATATTATGATTTCGGAGCCTGGAACAGGTTCAATATGTGTTATATAAGTTATCTATGAAATTTGGTAAGAAACAGACTTTATTTGATTGGTTTCGGATCAAAATGAGGAAAATTGGAGTTAATGAAGTTTTGAGGTTTTTAAAGAATTTGAAATTTGGCTTGAAAGGTGATTTTATGTTCCCGAGGTCCGATTGAAATTCCGAGATCGGGAATAGTTCCGTTGTGTCATTTATAACTTGTCTGCAAAATTTGAAGTCATTCCGAGTAGTTTAGGCCGGTTCGGCGCGTTGAAGTGAATTCTAGAATTTCAAAGTTCTTAAGTTTGATTAATTTGGTTTTGGGGTTTGATTTCGAGTTCCATTGTTGTTTTTCATGTTCCGGAAGTTCGAGCTAGTCCGTATAATGAACACATACTTGCCGGTGCTTTTGGATGGGGTCCCGAGGGGCTCAGGGGTGTTTTAGACCCCCGGGAGCTAAGTTGGAAAACCAAAAATTTCTGCTATCTGGTTTCCTTCTCTGCGATCGCAGAAGGTGGGTTGCGATCGCGGAGAAGGATTTTGCTGGGCTGTTGATTGCTCTATGCGATCGCAGCTTCCCCTTTGCGATCGCAGAGGTCTGGGTTCCACACCTTCGCGATCGCAGCCCGTTTCTTGCGATCGCATTGAGTAGCGTCTGGGCCGGGTGAGTTTGTTCTACGCGATTGCAGGACCCCTGTCGCGATCGCAGAGGTCTTGGCAATTGTTCTTCGCGATCGCAGGACCTTTGCCGCGATCGCAGGGGTCTGTCCAGTTGGCCTTCGCGATCGCAGTGAAGGTTTTCCTGGGCAGTACTTAAACGTCCAATTACGGGATTCTTCCTCAATATTCAATACCCAACCTCCATTAGAGGTCCTCCAAGCTAGGGAAAAGACTGCCCAAGTTCAAACTCATCAAGGTAAGTGATTCCTAGTCCGTTTCATGACTTTTAACATCAAATTCAAATAAAATCCTCTTCCAATTATCTTAAAATTCATAGGAATTGATAGAAAAATGTGGGATTTTGGGAAAATAGTGAAACTTCATTTTTTCCTAAATAAATTATGTAATTACGATCCTTAGGCTTCGGATAGTTCATTCCTTCGAAAATTTTCGGAATTTGACCATGAGAGGCCGGGGTTGGAAATTGAGAATTCTTCAAGAATAGCGATTTTATTGAATAACTA
>ML257606.1:83215-94990 GCA_005239495.1 Nicotiana undulata
ACACGAGGTGAGTCTCCTTTCTAACCTTGTAAGAAGGAATTGTCCCCATAGGTAATGTATATGCTATGTTTAACTTGTTTGGGGGCTACGTACGCGCCACGTGACGAGAGTCCGTACGTAGCGGCTATTATTGTTATGTCCGGGTAGTTAGGCCCACATCATGCCTTGTGTGTTTTTCTTGTAATGCCTTAGATATGTTTCTTTCTTTTCGTTGAACTGCTCATATGATTTATTGTAATGCTATATTTACTATGAAATTATGTTTTGCATCGTGTCGTTCTTCTGAGGTTCATTGAAATGAAATTATGAAATATATGGGAGTGGGCCGTACGCCACGACGGATTTGAAATGAAATTATGAAATATATGGGAGCGGGCCGTACGCCACGGCGGACTTGAAATGAAATTGTGAAATATAAGGGAGCGGGCCGTACGCCACGGCGGATTTAAAATGAAATTGTGAAATATAAGGGAGCGGGCCGTACGCCACGGCGGATTTGAAATGAAATTGTGAAATATAAGGGAGCGGGCCGTACGCCACGGCGGATTTGAAATGAAATTGTGAAATATAAGGGAGCGGGCCGTACGCCACGGCGGATTTGAAATGAAATTATGAAATATATGGGAGCGGGCCGTACGCCACGGCAGATTGAAAAGAAATTATGAAATATATGGGAGCGGGCCGTACGCCACGGCGGAATTGAAAAAGGAAATTGTGAAATATAAGGGAGCGGGCCGTACGCCACGGCGGATCTAAGAATTTCTGATTTTTGTTTCATTCGGTGGTCTTACTCTTGAAAGTGCTTTATTGTTTAAGTTCAATAGCTGTTTGGATTTCTCTACTTTTAGTATATGTACTTGTTGCTTATTTCCCTGACATGCCTACTGTATTTCATCATATTTTATCATATGCTATTACTGCTGGACGCTAGTGAGTATCGAGTCGACCTCTCGTCACTACTTCTTCGAGTTTAGGCGGGATACTCACTGGGTACATATTTATTTAATATGTACTCATGTTGCACTTTCTTTTCTTTTCTGTACTTGACTGTACAGGTCCGGAGGCTGGCACGTCTGACTATCAGGACGGTACTAGATATTGATAGCATGGTCATACTTCTCGGTGAGCTGCTTTCTCGGCGACTTCCTAGCAGCACCCTGGAGCTCTTTTGTTATATTTCTCCGCTCACTTCATTCAGACGGAGACTCTGTATATATTGTAGTCATTGTATATTCAGTAGTTGCCCATGACACTCGTGACACTAGTTCCTGGCACACACGCGTAGTGTATATTTATATTTTGGGGTTTTGGGATGTATATCTATGTGTGCATTTTATTTCGGCTTGTATCTACTAGGATTTCACTTCCGCTCAAGGCTAGTATCATGTTTGTCGTTATAAATTGGGAATCTTTGATTGTTTAACTAGATGAGAAATGTATCGCTTGGTGTAATTATTGTTGGCTTGCCTAACCCCGTCGTTGGGCGCCATCACGACTCAAATTGGGATTCTGGATCGTGATAGTTCACTGTGTTCACACACCTAGCTGTGCCATTGCAGTATCTTAGCATAGAGCATGTCCACTTGTTTGCATGTTATAAAAAAACGGGCAATCCGGTGCACAAAGCATCCTGCATTTATGCAGGGTATAGAAAAGGGCCGCATCCCTTAGTGGCTGATTTCACGGCTCGAACACATGATCTATAGGTCACACACGGAGATAACTTGTTTGGATGCTATATTGTCCAAAATAATGTACATATTTGTATCCTCAAATCTACAATCTCAAATAATAGGGAGGGTCAACAACACATCTATTTTTCAGATATGTGATATGAAACCATATGGCTTATGGTCATTATTTTCTAGATGGCTGAGTTTTTAGTTATAATGTACCTGTAAGACCGGCACTTAAAAGACGTTTTCATTCTTTGCATCTCCTTACTCTTATCTCAACTCGGGCATACGTCAGAGCGTTCCATGTCATTGGCTTATAATAACTTTATAGAAGTCTTATATCGCGAATTACTTTAGAGAAAAATGAACAATGTATTAATAAAATCGCGCAACATAAGAATCATTGAACTCCCCCTTTTGGTTGTGGAATCATGTTTTTCGTTTGGTTTCCTTTCTATGGTAAATGTGAATAAGTAACGACTTGAGCCAACTTAACATAGTAACAAAAGCTTTTTCTTTTTACAAAGTTTGATAAAAATAGCACACGTTCAGAAGTCTATATATGTTTACCTTCAAACTCCCGTAACAGGTAACTTCCTGTAAATCTACGTTAAAAATATTTTGACGTGCTCTACAATAGGCTTGACGCTACTAGGACGGAATATCAACCAAGAAACAAATTTTTTTTTTCATATACACGAATAATAATGCAGAAAATGTCCATGAGATTAAGGGTGTGTTTGGTATAACGGAAAATGTTTTCTCTGGAAAATATATTTTTAGAAAATAAGTAGTAATCTTATTCATTTTTCAGTGTTTGGTAAGTAAATTAAGGAAAATAACTTCTCAAGAGTATTTATAAACAATTTAGATACAATAAACATGAAGCCATAAACTTTCGAACCAACAACCTTGCGAACTCATAAACTTCTGAACCGCTAAATTTCCGAAACCGCGAAATTTTGAACCCGTAAAGTTTATAATTTCTAAACCCGTAAACTTCCAAACATATAAACCTCTGAATTTATAACTATAAAATTTGTAAAATTTCGAACCTGTAAACCGAAAGATGAAAAATTTAAAACTGAAAAATATATTAAAAAAATAACAATAAAAATCGGGGGGGGGGGGGGGAAAAAAAAAAAAAAATTAAAATAGATATAAAAAGGGGTTTTTTTTTTTATAAAAATAGGTGTTTAAAAAAAAAAAAGGGGGAGGGGGAGTGCATGGTGCAAAAAAAAGAAGAAAAAAAAAAAAAAATTAAAATAGATATAAAAAGGGGTTTTTTTTTTTATAAAAATAGGTGTTTAAAAAAAAAAAAGGGGGAGGGGGAGTGCATGGTGCAAAAAAAAAAGAAGAAAAAAAATAGAAATTTAAAAATTACAAAAAGAAAAGTAAAAAAAACTTTTCTGTGCGGGGTGGGGGGAGGGGTTTCGCGGGGTGGAGTGCAGGAAAACGAAAAAATCAGAAATTTGAAATTATAAACAAAAAAAAGTAAAAATAAAAAAAACTGTGAGGGGATAGTAGAGTGAGTGATTATGGAAAAAAAATTAAATCTGAAAAAAAAAATTGGAGGGAGGAAGTGGGGTAGGGTTAGGTGGGTGGATTGGTGAGGGTGTGAAAGGTTGAGAAGGAGTTTTGAAAAATATTTTCTTCTCTTTATAAGGAAAATATTTTTGGAGGAAAATTAGTTCATAAGAAAAATATTTTCCAAAATATTTAAACCAACCAAATATGATAATTTTAAAAAATATTTTTCAAAAAATATTTTTATTTGTATCAGACATGGCGTATTAATTCACCGTGGCGTATTAATTCATATATTTCATGAAATCAGACAAATGCATTTTTATTTGTATCAGACATGGCGTATTCAAATATATTTCTCAAGTTTTGAATTAATGCATTTGTTATCTCATGTTTGGTTAATTGAATAAATTGGATTAGTTGTTTTCAAAATATCGTTGGCCTATATTAGATCACTTTATCCAATATATTTTGGTTTTAGTATCGCACTTCTTCCGGTCCATTTTAAGTAATTTTATTTTTATTTTTATATATATTAAGGAATTTAACTTTTATCATTAACTAACAATAAAAATGATCATATTAACCTTAATTTGTTCATTGAAATATAAGAAATACCCCTAGACTCTTTACTTCAAATGCAGTTTAAAAAAAAAGTTAATTTTTTCTTAATTTATGAAAAGATCAACTTATAGACCACAAGAAAAATGCCAAAAAATCAATTAAAGTGGACCGAAGAAAGTATAATTAGCTTAATATAATTAAAATTAATATGAGATCTATAATGGAGTATCAATTTTAAATTTTATAGAAATACAAGAGGAACATTAAGATGAAGTACACTAAACATGGAATAAATAAATACGTTTTACGTTACTCTTTCAAACATACAAAATATTATTTTAAACAATTTCGTATAATTCTTCAATTAAACATTATTATGCATGAACAAATGATAGGTAATTAGTAATATTAATTGACTAAACAAGTTATCATTGGAAATACATATTTTGTAATTTAAATGATTTGTTACATGCATTGCTAATTCATATATTAACATGAAATAATAGCTCAATTACTTTATTCTGATGTAAGAATTATTAACAACGAGATTAGAATGAATTATTAACAAGGAGATTAGAAATAACAACCCATCATATTAGAGGAAATACATAATCTAGATCACTCATTATTTCAATATAATATATTTAGCAAACGGCCCTAACTTAGTTTTTTTGTTAAATACTTTCTTAATTGATATAGGAGACTTCCATTAGAAATATAAGAAAAAAGAAAGTTCCACTCATAAAACAAGGACCTAATTGATCAAACAAAAAACTTTAGGGACTAAGATACATTATTCGTTCCCTGAAGCAACAAATCAACTGGGCCCTAGATTTTGAAGCCAAAACCCCAAAAACCTACGCTCGCATCACATTTACCACTAATTTCGCTGGCTGGTTTATGTCATTGGAAAAACCCTTTTACTGAATCTCTATATATCTCCTGGTAATTCTTGTTAATCTCTGGTAATTGTTGTTAATCTAATACATAATATTTCATTTGATTCAAACCCATAAAATCACAATAGAATGTGTTGGTAAGAACAAAGAACCATCTGGTTTTAATATAGTATTTTTGTGGGTTTTGAGGTTTCTCATTGTATCCGTAATTCATTCTGATGATTTTGATGGTTAATGACGTTGGGGTTCTTCATTCTTGAAACGGGTACTCAACATTTTGCTTATATTGAATTGAAGATTAGTGGTATGTTGAGATATTGCTTATTTATGAGGTGAAGATTAGTGGTATTTTGAGATATTGCTTATGTGTTGAACTGAATATTGGTTGATACTCAAGATTTTTCTTATGTATTGATTACTGGTGTTTTGAAATATAGTGTATTGAACTGAAGATTAGAGGGTATTCAAGATTTTGTTTATATTGAATGAAAGATTAGTTCTTGGTTGGTGTATATGTTTGAAACTGAGGGAGAGAGCATCAGAACATGCTCACTCTGCGCCTGGTTCGCAGATTTGGAACTGCGAGTGACATTGCTGCTATTGCGTCCTCAGGTGTTGCTGGTAAGAATTCCAGTAAAGGTGTAGTATCTAAGAGAAAGCCTTTAAAGGTAGATGAACCTGCACTTATTAAGCTAAAAAAGGAAAGGAACCCTGAGAAGTTGTTTCAGTTATTTAAGGAGAATGCTCATAATAAGGTTGTTGTTGAGAACCGCTTTGTGTTTGAAGACACGGTTTCTCGCTTAGCAGGTGCAGGCAGGTTTGATTATATTGAAAATCTGCTTGAGCATCAGAAGACTCTGCCGCAAGGTCGGCGTGAAGGTTTCATTATTCGGCTTATAATGCTCTACGGGAAGGCTGGGATGACGTAGCATGCTGTCAATACCTTCTATGACATGCATTTATATGGTTGTCCGCGGACTGTTAAGTCATTCAACGCTGCACTCAAGGTTTTGACTCAATCTCGTGATTTGAAGGCGATTGAGTCGTTCCTGTGGGATGTTCCTGAGAAGTTCTCCATCAATATAGATATACTTTCAGTAAATACAGTCATTAGCTCATTTTGTGAAATGGGTATCTTGGAGAAGGCCTATTTGGTCATGGTTGAGATGGAAAAGTTAGGTATAACGCCTGATGTTTTTACATATACGACACTTATATCTTCCTTCTATAAAGTCAGCAGATGGCAGATTGGTGATGGATTGTGGAACCTCATGGTCGGTAAGGGATGTATGCCTAATGTTGCTACCTTTAACGTTAGAATTCAATTCTTGGTAAATGTGGGGCTTGCTTGGGAAGCTAATAAATTGTTGCTGTTGATGAAACGTATTGGGATAACTCCTGATGAGGTTACATACAATTTAGTGATCAAAGGCTTTTGCCGAGCAGAGAATCTTGATATGGCAAAAAGAATCTATTCTGCTTTATGTGGTGCAGGCTTCAAGCCAAATGCTAAAATCTATCAGACCATGATTCATTACCTGTCTAGAGCGGGTGAGTTTGATTTGGCATATTCAATGTGTAGAGATAGCATGCAAAAGAATTGGTTTCCAAGTCTTGATAGTATTAAGAAGTTACTTGAAGGGCTGTGCAAAGATGGAACGGAGGAAAAGATGGGAAAGGCTCGATTTTTAATCATCCTGGTTAAGAAAAAGATACCTCCTTTCTCATCAGATGCTTTGAATGTGATGCAGTCAATAATAGCTTGTAGTTAAAAGTACAGAAACGTTAATTTCTGCTCACTGGTTTAGCTGATTTTGCAGCAACTTGTATAATCCACAAAGCTCCATTCTCTTTTTGGTGAAGCAGAAGTGATGAGCCATTAGTTCAATGGATTATGAGCCTCCAAAACAAAGATAAGTTATCAAGAGATAAGTTCCTACTCTTTCCAGAAAGTGCAATGGGGACTGAAATATGTTTGGAAGTACACTGGCAACCTAATTTGTTTGGTAAGTTTTGTCTTCCAATTTTTTTATGATTCCCCCTTCCATTTTATGTTACTTCTGCTTCAGTGTATTTCTATTGTTGATTTGTTTCTGCATATTTCCCTTCTTGATTCCTGCATCTCTTGTTCTAAATTGTTGTCTATTGGAAAAAACCTGCACAAGGTAGGGCTAAGGTTTGCATATACTATCCTCCCCAGAGCCCACATGGTGGGATTACACTAGGTATGTTGTTGTTGTCCCGCTTATATAGAAACCCCTTCTGGCAGACGTATTCAATCATATGTTTGCATTTGTATTTCTTTTACTTTTTCAAGCTCAGACATTAAGTTGCTGTGTTTGAAGGAAATGAGATGTTTCTTAGAAATTTCTATTATTCTTGCATTCAGATTTCTTGGTGTATTTGGGATGTTAAGGGTATGCAGCAGTTTCTCCGCTATCATCTCTCGACAACCACTGCAATTAATAGTATAAAAATGTTGCAGTATGATATAGTTGATTAATTATTTATTTTCACTTGTCTCTATACTTGGGACCGAGTGTTGTGTCCCACTAGATTGTTGTGGTGCCAGTTAAAACACTTGTATTACTTGATAATGGAGAAATGGAAAGAATATATCTCTCTCGGTGTACCTTTGCCATGTGTACATTACTACATTATACACTCGTTTAAATATCACGCTGACACTGGCAATATCACATAATCAGACGATTAATAATCTTAGGGAATGCCACAAAAAAGTTGACCCTCTGATATAATTTCACCAAATTATCATGCGTGCTGATACAATTGAACTTTTAAGTTGACTCTTACCATAGCCTTTTCCTGCAAGGCAGCTAGTCAACATGTTATTATCGTAATATGGGTATTAGATGGACATCTAATGGCTATGGTTTTTCTGTTGGATATTAGGATGTCTAATGTGAAGCTGTTTTGCTTTCCATTCAGAAAGGATTGTCTCTTCTCTTTTTTTGTTGACAGTTCCTCCCAAATGAGAGAGTTTCTTAACAATTTTTCCTTCAATTCCCCCATATTTTAATATTCTTTTCTCGTTTTCTTTACTGAACTTCATAAATTAGAAGACATTGTCAAGCCTAGTAGTTTTCCCATGGCCAATATAGTAATGATTGGCTTCTAATTTTTGAACTGCAGGAGAATAATCCAGTGTTCTCATGCGCCTCACCAAAGGATATACCGTTACAATGGATCAGTTTGCTTGTGAGTTTGAGCTGGTCGCTTCAAGGTACTTATACTTCAGCTATTTGGTAAAATTTAGATCTTTTTATAGAAATAAGCGAGTAAGTGGTATTTAGTTTTCTTTGCCCTTTTTCTTTCCTAGAGAAGCTTGCGGCAGCTACATAGTTTTAGCAGAAGTGGAAGCTGGAGGACGGGAGTCCCGATCTCTGCTTCAATGTAGAACTCCCTTTTCTTTCATAGGTTCCTCTATCTTCTCCGAGTCTTTGAGGTCTAATACCGATTATGGCATGTGCCAGTTGTGCATAGCTGATTTAAACACTGAACATGATTTGATAAACAAGATTCCGACCATCTGTTCTTACACTGTAACATTACCTACCAAATATGGGCAATGTTCTTCAATGTTATGAACCTCAGCTGGACATTGCCTCTTTCTCCTCTTGCTTTGCTGCAATGCCGGAACAGAAAATTATTTTATAAAGACCGACAAATAATTTTTCACTTAAAAAACACTCTTACAACTTCAGGAAAACTAGAACTATCTTTACATTTTTTCTTCTCTAAAAACTTTTTCTTGAAAAAGAATTTCCCCCAAAATTTGTTTTCCTGAAATTAGCTGACCCCGATTAGCTTAGGATTGAGTTGTAGCTGTAGTTGATGTAAACTTCTTCTATTCCCTCTATCTTTCCTCTCTGTTTTCCTTGACCTGTCTCATTCTTCTCTTTGATTGTCCTTGTGGGGTGGTTATGAGAAAAATGTCTCTTCCTCTCCGCTCTCGTTACAAGTTAAAACTTATAGTACTTCTTTGAAGAATGTTTGTTGATGCCTTTTCCTTCTTCAAGAAAACCGTCAGGTTTCTCGTTGACTTCAATTGATCCAACACGGGTCACTCCAATTTCATGGTGATGTAGGATTTGGTAGATAATACGAGGAGAGCAACCTTCAAAAGCTTTTGCAGATGTAGACTGACAATGTGCTAATCAGATGTATGAAAGGACATCCTCTTACCAGGTATTTTCTTTTCTTACTTTTTGAATACGTTCTTTTACCAGGTAACTTCGGGTCGTTTAATATGGATTTTTAAGTCATTTACTGGTCGAAAAGGAACTAGTCTTTTCTGGTTAATTCATATCAGAAGGAGGAAGGGGGAGCCTCTTACAGAAATGTAGGGTAAGAGGATGCATACAATAGGCTCTTGTGGTCTGGCCCTTCCCCGGACCCCCACATAGTCAGAGCTTAGTGCACCGGGTTGCCCTTCCTATCAGAAGGAGAGAAGGAGGCTGCTTATCAATGAAGCCCAAAGAGAGAGAAAAGGCAAAACTGAAAATAAAAAAGAAAATAAGGTAAAGAAGAAGAAGAAAAGAAACGATAAGGTTTTGTGATGCCATTCCTTAAAATTAAGCGTGGGCTGTGCTTCAGTAGCATAAGAATAATTCCCTCTGTTTCAAAAAGAATAAAGAGGTTCGAAGTACCAGGTCAAAACCTTCTAATTATCAGTCTCATCTCAAACAATCATCTTTTTATCTTTATAAAGTAAACTTTACTCATTTATAAACTAATTAAAAAGCATTGTAAGTTACAGGTTTTTAATATTGAAATTAATTAAAAAATATATGATTTTATTTGGTCAAAGTAAAAGTTGTTGCACTCTCCGAGTAGTAATAGTGTCATATAAAGTGGAAGGGAGGGAATGGTATTTTCTTGGTCTAGCCCCCAGGGCTTTGATCTAGTGATAAGAAGCAGTGTATAATATATGGGTTAGTCACATGTCACGGGTTCAAACCCTACAAAGTCCTGATATTATCCATCGAGTTTCAAACTCTGTGCTTATACCATCGTGGATTTTTCGTGTATAAAAAAAAAAGTAGTTTTTTAATTTGCTATTTTAGAATTGTACTATCATAGAGAGATTTGGCGGTTACTTAAAAGCAGAACAATAAACCTCATACACCAAAATTCCTAAAATAACACCCAAATTCTTTACGAGCAAAGGTTTGAAACATATTGCATAACCGAATACGTGATATGTGACAGAATTTTATCTGTCTCGACCTAACATTTTCTCTTTTCTATTGCTGGTTGCTTTTTCCTCTATTCCATTACTGAAAAATCAAAACGAATATGTTGCCTACAAAATCTTAGAAATATATTTGAACTCCTTTTACTATAACGCAAAGTAAATGTAACAAAATGTATATTTTGCTGTACTGATAAAAAAGAATCCAACATCAAAATTCGAGATAAAGAGACAGTTGCCTAACATTTGAATGAAATTGCCCCATTTTGCAGTTAAGTACATCAACTTGGCAATGCAAAATAAAGAAATTTCCCTCTGTGCTTCAGCGAGAAGCACTTTAAACGGAGTACTTTCAGCTGACAGCGTCCGAGTATCAAACCAGCATTCTCCACCTCCTAAAAGACGAGGAAAGTGACTAATTCACAAAGGAGTGTTGCTACAGATGATGCCATATCGTGCTCGTTTCAGTCTGCTATCAATCCCTTCGATCAAACAAATAGAAACAGTCAAGTGATGCTTCTCGATTGCTGTACTTGACCGGCACTATGGATAGTTTCTGGAGCTTGGCCCTCGTTTTCTCTATCTGTTTATGAAGAAACATATGGCATTTTCAGTACAATGTGCACAACTGTGTCAAACTGCCAGCGCGTTAACATTGTTGGTTCAGCATCATAGAGAGTCTTTAATTATCAGGGGTTTTGAATTATACTATTTTGCAAATATAGGCATCTTTTTTTCCATATAATTTTGACATTTTTCTTTGGGTTGGTAGAAGGGTGTGGGAGGAGGTTCCACTAAGGAAGCGCGTCTTGCTCTCCAATTCCTATTCTTTGTTATTTGTATTGAATTTATTTGTTCCAAACGCGAGTCATTCTTTCGATTTAGTAGAGCGAGAATCCTTTTGCAGGAGTGTATAGGAGTTGTAGTTCATTGGAGAGCGAGCATTCAGCTATCTTGTTTTATTGTTGTTATATTGGGATAATACATAATTTATCCTTTGAAGTTGTCCTATTTTACCAGTTGCACCCTTATAATTTGTGGATGTTCTATGAGCCCCAGTCGTTGTAATAAATAGCACCCTCTGAGTCTATGTGGCACAAAGAGTGTATCTCACTCGCATAAAAAATGTTTAAATTTTATTTTTGAAATATTTTTGTGGTTAACTGTATTCTTGCTAATCTTTTTTTTTTCCTTCATCTTTTTCTTTTCGTTCTCTTTCATCGACCGTTTAAAGGAAGCCATTAACGAAGTAAAGAAGCTCAAAAAGAGGGATTTCAACGACTTTTGTAAAAATTTATTTCTCTTTAGAAGTCATATTTAGAGAAATTCTTTTTCTCATATCTTATTTGATAATCACACATAAAGCGTTTTTTTTGTGTGAAGAATTCGGAACCTAAATGTGGTCTATTTGGACTCAAATGACCGAAGAGTGAAAAAAAACATTGTGACCAAACTACATATAGTGTCCTTTTAAAGGGTGTTATACCTTGACGTTCGTTTTGCCCGTTAAGATCTAGCGTCCTTTAAAAAGGCGCTATATGTATGACACCTTTTATAACGACGCTATGTTTGAATTTGACAAGACTGGCAGGTGTAGCGCCTTTATAAACGACGCTATACACATTTTGTGGGCCCACCAATAACTCTTTTGCGCTTAACTGACACAACAATAATTCAAATGGATATAAGAGCGGCTATACCTCAAAAAATTCGACCCCCGAATTGGGCATTGCCTTATTTAAAGGCGTTAAGGATTTTGTAAAAATCCATTCAGAAATATTCTCAACTCTTGTTAAATTTTTATTCTTGTTAAATTCTCAAGTATTTTGTCATAATGTCTAAAGAGCAAAAAGTAATGGTTTCATTATATTGGGGGGGGGGGGGGGGGGGGGGG
>ML257607.1:3778-18381 GCA_005239495.1 Nicotiana undulata
ATATATATATATATATATATATATATGCGTAGGAAATGCTGAGGGTCGTTCGGCCCGAACCAACAATAAAAGTAAATTGTGCACTGCCGAGGGTCGAACGGCCCGAACCATAAGTGCATTTTTGCCATAAAATAATCATATCTATGCACTGCCGAGGGTCGAACGGCCCGAACCATAGGTGCATCTTTCAATTCGCTGTGACGTACGACCCTCTCCCATGAGAGTGGGGGAAATAATCTCCGCTCGCGGAATGTAAATTGCGAAGAGGTCACATGCACATACAACATTTTCTTAAATTACTTTCAATAAACAATTCCTTTAAATTACAATTTTTTGTGATCTCAGGGAAAACCAAAGTTTCATAAATCATAAATTCATAAAGCATATAATCCATTTCTAGAAGAACGCAAGGCATGATGTGGGTCCTAGACTACCTGGACATGGCATAACAGTATCTACGCACGGACTCCCGTCACCTCATGCGTACGTAGCCCTCGCAAACAATAGCATATACTCATTTAGTTCACCTATGGGGACAATTTCCCCTCACAATGTTAGAAAGGAGACTTACCTCGCTCCGAAATTCCATAACCGGCTTCCAAGACCTTCCGACGACTCCAACGGAAGCACAACGCCCCAAAACTACCAAATAATGGGCAAAGCAATGAAAATTCACTCTAATACTCATAACAAATTCAAATTATATAATCCCACAACTCCGCTCAATGAATTGACCAAAATGCCCTCGAGCCCACGTACCCAGATTCCGAAATTTCTCGAAGATAAACTCTATCCATAGCTTTACTAGTTCAAATATACAATTTACTCAGTTATTCATGCTCAATTCATGGCTAAAATCCAAATTACCAACTTCCTAGGTTTCCTTCAAAATTCCCAATTTTCCACAATTTTTCATGTTCAATCCATGCATAAACCTTGTATTTAACTTGGAAATAAGTAGAAACAACTTACCTTGTGATCCTTGACGAAATTCCCTCCTTCAAGCTCCTCAAAATCTCCCATACCAAATGAATATAGGAGAAGAAATGTCCAAATTTCCGTTTAAAAACAATCTGCCCAGGCCTCATTTCCGCACCTGTGGTCCAACCTTCGCATCTGCGCTCCCGCAGGTGCGCCCAAACTCTCGCATTTGCAGCCTCCTTAGCTCCAGCCCAAAACTCGCACCTGCGGCGCCCAAAGCCTCACCTGCAGCCAAAGCCTCGCAGGTGCGGTCACACCAGATGACAACAAACTTTAGCTTTATTCAACTTCAAACATTGATCCGTTAACCACCCGAGGCCCCCCGGGACCCTGTCCAATTTCACCGACTTGTTCCAAAACATAAAGAGGACTTGCTCGAGGCCTCAAATCACATCGAATAATATTGAAACAGCGAATCGCACTAAAAATTCAAACTTTATGAACTTAGAAATTTCAAACTTTTACATCCGACGCCGAAACCTGCCAAATCACATCCGATTTACCCCAAAATTTGCACACAAGTCATATTCGGAATTATGGACCTGTTCCAACTTTCGGAATCACATTCTGACCCTGATATCAAAATTTCCACTTCCGGCCGGATTTCTCAAAAACCTTCAAATTTCTATCTTAGCCAAATGACTTCAAAATAACCTACGGACATCCGAATTCACTTCTGATCGCGCTCCCAACTCCATAATCACCATACGAAGCTATTACAGACTCGAAATCCCAAACAGACATCAATATCTCTGAAATGCGCTTCAAGCCAAACTTAGGAAATTCCTTCAAAATTGCTGACTTCCACAATATACGCCGAAACGCTCCCCGGTTATCCAAAACCCGATCCGGACATACACCCAAGTCCGAAATCATCATACAAACCTGCTGGAACCTTCAGATCCTAATTCCGAGGTCGTTCACTCCAAATCCCAGTCTTAGCCGATTATTCCAACTTAAGGCTTCCGAAATGAGATTTTTCCTTTCAATTTAACTCTGAACTTCCCGAATTTCAGCTCCAACCATACGCACAAGTCATAATACCTGAAATGAAGATGTTCATGACTTGCAACCGCTGAACG
This sequence comes from Nicotiana undulata, assembly GCA_005239495.1. NCBI lineage: Eukaryota > Viridiplantae > Streptophyta > Magnoliopsida > Solanales > Solanaceae > Nicotiana > Nicotiana undulata. Next base: position 5,842 of record ML257607.1, read on the forward strand.
ACGCACTAGATCTCAAAACAACCGGTCGGGTCGTTACACGGAAAGTAGGCTCGGCACGAGGTGAGTCTCATTTCTAACCTTGTAAGAGGGAATTTTCCCCATAGGTGATTATAAATAATTGCATGTCCTTAATTGCGGGGGCTACACACGCACGAAGTGACGAGAGTCTACTATTATGTTATGTTGGATAGTTTTAGGACTCACAAGCATGCTTTTATGTGTCTTATATGTGACCCTAAAGGTATTTTGAGTTGCTTAGTATCCTTGAATTTGTATGAGAATAATTAGGTATTTACATTCAAAATTTACATTTCTTAATTCTTGTCCTCAAGTATAATCTCTATTAAATCCCTGAACTCTTGAAAATTCTATGTATGTATACGGGCACCCGCGTCACATGTATGATTCGTGAGCAGGATAGACCTATTGTTATGTCGATCTCGTCACATGTTCGATTCATGAGCATGGTAATAGATGCATCTATGGTTCGAGCCGTTCGACCCTCGGCAGTGCACATTTATTTTCGCGAGCTTCGGCCGTACGCTTTTGGCATACTATGTGCTATTAAATTAACTGGGAGTTTTCGTAATACTTGTATCAATTGACTTATATGGAATTGACATGCAAAGGTAATTATAATTTGATACTTGGTGTTTCTTGTCTTTGTGATTAATACGACTGCTATTCCCGCTTAGTCTTCATGTAAATTATATTATATTATTGTGGCCCTAGTAAGTATCACGTCGACTTCTCGTCACTACTTCTTCGAGATTAGACGAGAGACTTACTGGGTACATAATTGTTTATGTACTCATGCTACGCTTCTGTACTTAATTGTACAGGTTCTGAGGCAGGTGCATTCGTTCCTGACCTATAGTTGGTGTGGACTTCTCGGTGAGATGCTTTCCTTGACGCTTTCTCTGGCAGCACCCCGGAGTTCCTCTTTTCTTTTGCTATGTCTGTTTATACTTCATCAGACAGTAGGACAAACTTGTATTTCTTTTGGATACTCATTTCTATTAAATGCCCGTAGACTCGTGACGCCAGTTGCTGGCACACCCACGTAGTGGATATTATATTCTTTTGGGTTGTAATTATTGGTGGTGACTAATATAGTTATTTCTCTCTTTATGGTTGTTTAAGTCACTTGTTTATTTCGTAATTAAGTTCTAAAATTTCACAAGAGTTAGTAAATTGTTTGATAAATTAAGAAGGGATCTCTAGCAAATTAAGGTTGGCTTGCCTAACATCAGAGTTGGGCGCCATCATGACCTATATTAGGATTTGGGTCATGACAATTGCCTTCCTTATTGTGTTGATACTTCTTAATTGTGAGTTACTCTATGACTTTTTGCAAAATTTCTCCATGTCCTATTGTTGTGGTTGCCAGTGAAGTTATCACGTGCCTTACATGTCTCTTCGTCCTTGTAAAGGCTGTTGTATTCCTTTGATTTGTGCGTGATGGCCTTGTGGTCGTGTACTCATATGCTTGGTAGTAGAAATTCTTGTAATTGAGTTGTTGATTTGTTGATGTTGTTGATTTAAGCTATTATTTGGTGGGATCGGGTTGCACGCCGCAACATGAGGAATAAGGGTGATATACTGGGGAGGAATAAGGGAGAATTAATATTGTCTGGTGGGATCGGGTTACGCGCCGCAATAGGAGGAATATGGTCATATATTAAGGAGTAATAAGGGGGGACATGTGGGGTCGGGTTGTGCGCCGCAACACACACATATTAAATATTATTTACTCTTATTGTAATTGTTAAGGAGGAATAAGGGAGGATTGGTGGGATCAGGTTGCACGCCGCAACATATATATATATATATATATATAAAATTGTTAAGGAGGAATAAGGGAGGATTGGTGGGATCGGGATGCACGCCGCATCAATATTTGTACTTATTTATTCCTCTCTGACTGCGCAAGTTATTCGGTAGTTTTACATTTCACTTAGGGATTGGTTATAGCTGGATACTGATAAGACCCTAGTTCATTTATACAAGACATTGATAATTTGTATTTCGGGTTCCGTAGAGTTTTGAGGATTGGGTTATTGACAGTGAGTTATTGACTTGTCATTGTTCCTTGAAATCTTTTCCTGAAACTATTACTCTGCTGAATTATTTTTCAAAGTAAATTTACTATGTTGAATCATTTCCTTCCGTCCTACTAAGTTGTTAGTAATATAGTGATTTAAAATAAAGGAATTAGTATTACGCTACTTTGTATGACATTTTAAATTTGAACTAGCCGTATATATATATATACATACACATTTTAATAATTCAAATTCTAATAATTGTTATATTTTATTTCAATTAGTTTCTCAATTAAACTTCCTTAACCCGTTTGAGATTGAAGCTTACTTAAAAAAGGAATTCCTATTATTTTTTAATTTACTAAATCCTATATTAAAGGCAATAGCTTCTTTGATGTTGTATTTTATTTGAAAAAGGTATCTTCTTCATTCAAATAATTTCTAAAAATAACTTCATCTTTTCTCGTTGATTTCCTAATTGGTTTAGAAACTATAATTTCTTTTATGATATATAAATGAGACTCCTTGAATATTCATTACATTATTACGGACATTATATACTGGGTAGCACGTGGATTTTATTGTGCAAAGTGAGATGAAAATATGTGGGCACAAGGTGCAATGTGTGCTAAAGGTTTGGAAATTGAGATTACGATATGAGACACCGAGGATTGAGATGGTCGGGATTGTGTATTAGAAATGATGTGATTGATGTATTTAACATCGCCTTCTTTAATTGAGCACATTTTTACTTGAGCTATGTTGGTGTTAATTTACTTGGTTATCTTTCGTTACCATCTGTGGCTCCCTTTATTATCTCTAATGTTTGTAGTTTGATCTCCCCCTGCTATTGACACTACTTAGTTATCTTTATCTTGATAGTTTATTATCATATCTTGTTCAACTTATTTGACCAGTAAGTGTCTTGACTGTTCCTTGTCACTACTCCACCGAGGTTAGTCTTGATACTTACTGGGCACCGTTGTGGTGTGCTCATACTACACTTTTGTATATTTTTTATACAGATCCAGACTACTGCGTTCGTAGGCTCAAGGTAAACTTGCTACTGCGTTCGTAGGCCTCGGAGTCACCTTCATTTGTATTATTTCCATTGGTTCCTTTGTTCTGGAATAGCGATGTATTTATTATCTATAACTACTCCTAGAAAGGCTTATGACTTGTACTACCGGTTTTGAGATTATAAATTGTTTATAGATTTTTATTTCGGAAATTGTTCGAAGTTAGTAAATATTATCGTTATTTATGTTAATGTTAGCCTTACCTAATCTTAGAGACTATGTGTCATCACGACTCCTTCGGAGGGATTTTGGGTCGTGACATTTTTAATACACATAATACTAAAAAATAAGCATAATAATAGTGAAAATATGTAGCTATTCTTAAATACAAATAATACTCACAAGAGAGACAAGATCTCCTTCATAAGAATAGTATTAAATTTTAGATTCGGTGTATAATTTAATTAATGATAATTTATAGTTATTAAGATATTGTAAAAACCATATCATTATTACATATTTTATTGTTTAAACTAAATATATATATATATATATATATATATATATATTTTTTTATACAATGTAATTGGTAAAATAGTACGATTGTTATATTCTATATAATTAGATATAGTTAAATATTTTTAATTAAATTTAGGACCTACAACTAATACTGTCACGACCCAAAATCAATCAAGGTCGTAATAACGCCGGACACCATTGTCGGGCAAGCTAACACACATTAGATAATTAAAATTTCTGATTTTAGTATTTTGAAATCGTTACTTTCCATTTCATTTTATAACGATCAATAAAATTTTAATGTGTAAATAGCGATGTTTTAACAATTTAATTGACAAATACATCCTAAAATCATCCCAGAACCCGGTGTCACAAGTGCATGAGCAGTTTCTAGGTATTATACATGTAATACAATATTTTTCGGATTACAAACTAGACAAGGAAATGAAAATACATCACTATACATCTGAGGGAGACTCTGCCGGCTGTGGGTCGTCTCGAGAGGAGCCGCTCACATAAGTCTCCATAACAGCCACACCACTGCGTCGATCGGGGCCACTAGATATGCTTGTACTTGTGCAACAAAATGCACAACAAAAGTAGTATGAGTACGAAAACAACGTGTACTCAGTAAGTATCCCGCCTAACCTCGAAGAGGTAGTGACGAGAGGTTGAATTTAACACTTGCTAGAGGTCAATTTAATAAATCAAGGGTGACACTAAGCATGGATATCATAGGTAATTAACAGATAGTGATAGGAAATAACAACTTCTTCCATATTTACAAATTTTAAGTCTTCACCATTTCGGATGAAAACTTATAATTCAAGGACAATAAATAGTTAAAAATCACAGAAAATACTCAGCAAATATCATGCGCAAGTATGCTGAGGGTCGAACGACTCAAACCAACGGTAAATTTAAACTGTGCACTGCCGATGGGTCGAGCGGCTCGAACCATAGATGCATCTATTACCACGCTCGCGAATCGTACATGCGACGCGATCAAATATAATTAATAGAGTTACCTCGCTCGAGAATCATACATGCGTCACAGGTACTCATATATATACACACATTCAAATAGTAAATCAGGAAATTCATCGGGGGATATTTATCCAAGGAAAATCAATTCTCTTTTTAGATGATTAAGAAAATAAAGCTTAACCTTCTTAGATATTCATTTACTAATTCGATAATAATAAACAGTCTAATTTTATCAGCAAAATTACAAGTACAACAAGTAAAGCATGCTAGTGGGTCCTAGACTACCCAGACACAGGCATAATAGTAGCTACGCACGGACTCCCGTCACCTCGTGTGTACGTATACCCCAAAAATAGTATCACATATTTACTTATTTCACCTATGTGGAAAATTCCCTCTTACAAGGTTGGAAAGGAGACTTACCTCGCCCCGAAGATTCATAACCGGCTTCCAAACCTATCACGACCCCAAAACCCCAGTCGTGATAGCGCCTATCATGAAATCAGGTAAGCCACACATTTCATTCGCTTAAAGTCGTTTTCAGGAAAATCACTACATTTACCGCAAGAGTCTCATTTATAAAGCATTAAAAATGTTTAACCACATCAAAAAAATCCAACTAAAACAAATCCCCGATCTGGTGTCACCGAGTCATGAGCCACTATAGATAAAAGGTCGAAAATACAAAACCGACATAATACTGCATGAAATAATAAAATGCAGTAGGTAGATAAAGAAGGAGGAAATGAGACTGCGATCGCCAGCTGCTACCTCGAAGACTCCAAAAGAAACTCTGACAACAAATCAGCAATTGCTACCGGGTCCCGATGAACCTGGATCTGCACACAAGGTGCAGGGGGTAACTTGAGTACACCAACTCAGTAAGTAACGAACCCAACCTATGGGCTGAGAGGTAGTGACAGACTAAACCTTAGAATTTACAATTAAACAGTGTACAGAAATTAGACATGCTAACAGTTTATCAGAAAATGTACAAAATATGCCAAGTATGCCAGTATACTCTACATGCCATCATATGAATATATGAAACCAATGTAGAAATGCACATAGTTCTCACAACCCTCACACAACAGTCCACTCAGTACCATATATGGCTCTGAGGCCCAGGAAAGGTCCATCCCGGAATGTATATAATCATCGGTGATCGTAGTCATTTGGTACTGAGGAAAAGGCCAATCCATCCCGACAGAGAAGATCCATCTCCAGAATAAAATTACTCGGACAAGATCAATGTCCAAGGACGATCCATCCCTCACATATCATCAACTTTGGTGTCACGACCCGATTCCGGAGTCGTGATGGCGCCTGTCGTAGAACCAGGCAAGCCACCCATTTTATCTAAGCTAAATGCAATTACCAGTAAAATATTATTTTTAACAAGTCCGCGGATAATAATAATAATAATAAATCTAAATTTTGAAACAATATCTAAAACCAAAATTTAAGTTCTACAACCCCGGATCTAGTGTCACTTAGTCACGAGCTACTACAACATAAGAATGTCAAGATACGGGAATAGACAACATAGTCTGTAAAAGTAAAGTGCAACAGGAAGATAAAGAGGGAGAAGGCGAGGCTGCAATCGCCAGTTGCTACCTCGAAGACTCCAAAAGAAACTCTAACAGCAAATCCGCAACTGCTACCGGGTCCCGATGAACCTGGATCTGCACACAAGGTGCAGGGAGTAACGTGAGTACACCAACTCAGAAGTAACGAACCCAAACTATGGGCTGAGAGGTAGTGACGGACTAAACCTCAATAATTGTAATCATTAGCGTACAAAAATTTAGACATGTTCACAGTTTATCAGAAAATAACAACAGAATATGCCAGGTATATCTCAATATGCTCTACATGCCAACACATCAACAATGTGGAAATGCACATAATGCTCACAACTCTCCCACAAAAGTCCACCCAGTACTATATATGGCTCTCAGGCCCCAGGAATATCCATCCCGAAATATGCATAAACACCGGTGACCGTAGTCACTCGGTACTGAGGAAAAAGGCCAATCCAGCCCCACAGAGAAGATCCATCTCCGTAATACAACACTCGGACAAGATCCATGTCCAGGGAAGATCCATCCCTCATATATATCAAATTCGGACAAGATCCATGTCCAGGGAAGATCCATTCCTCACATATATCAACTTCGGACAAGATCCATGTCCAGGGAAGATCCATCCCGCAATATCAATGCGCTCACTAGGGGGGGGGGTAAAGACTCCGGAGGGGCTCCTATAAGCCCAAGTGCTATATCAAACCAACGAAGGCATGATTACAGTATCGCTGCGGTGTGCAGTTCGATCTCATAACAATCTCAATAACAGGCCCTCGGCCTCACTCAGTCATTACTTTTCTAGTCTCACTCATATGGCTCACATATGTATAAATTATCCCAAAGAATGATAAATATGCATATATATAACAATTTCTTAGAGTGAGGCATGAAATGATATGTTATAACAGGACTGAGTATATGAAATCAAATAATCATAAGAGGAGACAGTAATAGACTACCACTCGAGTCTCAGCATGTTCGGCGTGAAGCCTTTGTATTTGTACTTAACATGATTTCTAACAGGTTCACGTTTACCACATAATAGAAGTGCGGACATCAATCCGTAATAGTTACTAGACGGTGCCATGGAATGAGCCAGGCCACGAATCACTCGGTGCACGCCCACACGCCCGTCACTTGGCATGTGCGTTACCTTCATTATAGTCATATATCAAATAGTTTGAGGCTTCGAACCCTCAGAACCAAGTTTGGAAACGTTACTTACCTCAAAACCGGCAAAATTACTACTTTGCAGTGCCCTTGCCTCTAAATTCAGCCTCCGAGAGCTCAAAATATACGAAGAATCATATTTATACCATTATAATATGCCAAGGAAGGAAACCCAATCGAAATTTATAAAAAATACTAAAACAATCCCGAAATTGGTCAAACCCGACCCCCGGGCCCACGTTTCGGAACTCGATTAAATTTACACCAAAATGATCCTCATCCTCTCACGAGTCTAAACATATCAAGAACACTGAAATCGGAGTCGAATGACCTCTCAAATCCCCATTAGAAGGTCTCTTAATCTCAAGCCCTAATTACCCCCTTTTATGCTTATTTTCCCCAAATTATCATCACCAATTAGGTCCTTAATCACATATAATCGAGTTATAAAGTCTAAAAACCTTACCTCAATGAAGAACTATCGTCTCCCTCTTCACAAACCCTACCCGTATGAAAAATGGTGAGAAGAATACAAAAATTCGCTAAGTCCAACTTATATACCTTCTGCCCAGGCTTTTCGCACATGCGGTCCACCATTTCGCACCTGCGGTCAGATGTACCGCACCTGCGACTTTTCATTTAGCGGACCCAACTCACACCTGCGGCCCGCAGATACGTCAAAATCAACCGCTTCTGCGGTTCTTCCCCCAAGGGTCCCAAACCGCACCTGCGACCACTCTTGCCGCTTCTGCGGCTCGCACCTGCGGACCAATATCCGCAGGTGCGGAAATGACAACAACAACTTCAGCAGCAAAACTAAACTTCCAAACTTCCCGTTGATCACCCGAAACCATTCCGAGCCCCTCGGGACCCCAACCAAACATACCAACACATCCCATTACCTCATTCAAACTTAGTCGAGCCTTCGAAACACCAAAAACAACGCAAAAACACCAAAATCACATCAAATTCAAGCCTATGAACTTTGAAATTCCCAAATTCCATCAACGATGCCGAAACCATCCAAAACACCTTCGATTGACCTGAATATATACACACATATCTAAAATAGCATTAGGAACCTGCTCTAACTTCCGGAATTCCATTCCGACCCCGCTAGCCTATTTTCCAGTGCCGATCAAAAATCACCGAAAACTAACTTTCGCCAATTCAAGCCTAATTCTACACCGGACATCAAAATTACATTCCGAACACACTCCTAAGCCCTAAGTCACCTAACGAAGCTATCCGAGCCATAAAATCCGCATTCCGAGGTCTTTTGCCAAGAAGTCAACTCCTAGTTGACTTTTTCCAACTATAAGGCTACTTAAAGAGACTAAGTGTCTCAATTCTCACTATAACCACTCCGAACCTGAACCACCCGACTCCAACACATCATAACCAACTAAACAATACATAACAAGGCAGAAACATGAATAACTGTGCAAATTCTACAGAACGACCAGCCATCGTTACATTCGGACAAGATCCATGCCTAGGGAAGATCCATCCCTCAATATCATCAATGCGCTCACTAGGGGTGTAAAGACTTCGAAGGGGCTCCTATAAGCCCAATCGCTATATCAAGCCAACGAAGGCATGATTAAAGTATCGCTGTGGTGTGCAATCCGATCTCATAACTGTCTTAATAAAAGGCTCTCGGCCTCACTCAGTCATTGCTCTCCAGTCTTATTCACACGGTTCACAGATGCATAAATCAACTCGAAACAGTGATAAATATGTATACAATTAATAACTTCTGAGACTGAGGCATGAGATAATATGCTATGACAGGACTGAGTACATGGAATCAAATAATCACATAATGAGATAGTAATAAATGACCACTAGGGTCCTAGCATTTCTGGCGTGCAGCTTTAACGTTCGTACTTAACATGATTTCTAGTATGTTCACATTAACTACAACAATAATAGCACGAACATAAACCCGGAACAACAATTAGACGGTGCCATGGGATGAGCCTGGCCACAAATCATTCGGTGTACTCCTGCACGCCCATCACTTGGCATGTGAGTCACCTTAATTACAGTCATATATCATACGTTTTGGGGTTTCGAACCCTCAGATCCAAGTTTGGAAACGTTACTTACCTCAAAATCGGCTAGAATCCTAGCCCACAATGCCTTTGCCTCTAGACTCGGCCTCTGAGTGCTTCAAATCTATTCACAAACAATTCGATATACTCAATACGAATCATAGGAATTAATCCCATACGAATTTACTAAGATTTCGGATAAAAATCTAAAATTCATTTTAATATTCAGCAGTGGGACCCACATTTCCAATCCCGAAAAAACTTACGAAATCCTAACACCCATTCTGATACGAGTTCAACCATACAAAAATTATTGAATTCTGACATCGGATTGTCTTGCAAATCCTCAATTAAAGTTTTGAAAATTTCTACCATTTTAAACCCAATCTTTACCTATTTGAATTCAACAATCTTCCTACAACCTTATTGTTACAAGTATGTATAACTAATACTTTCACATCCTACAATCGTTCTCCTAATCACCCATCTTTACGCAAAAAAAATCAAAACTAAAGACTAGGGTATGGAATCCTTACCTCTTAGATGAAGATTTTGAGATTGGGTTCCTTGATTCTTGAAGATTGATGCAAGATTGGATTATTGGAATGCTAGGTTCCCTCTTTCTCTCTCTAAAATGCTCTCACCTCTCTCTAATTTTTGTATAAAATAGCCCCAAAGCTTATTTATCAAAGTGGTTTCGGATATGAAAATTCCCAAAAATGACCTCGAAATCAATTATGTGGTGCAATTATGCTATATCATAATAGAAATGTGGGCAGCATTCTTGCAGCATAATCATTATGCGATAGCATAATCGACAACATAGTCAATTATGCTACAGCATAATCAAGATGCGACAGCATAATATTTTTCCCGATTCTGCTTCATTATGCGACGCGAATGTGGTCCGCGGAGTCATTTTGCGATCGCAAAATGATGGCAAATCCAGCCTTTGGTAATTTGATCATAACTTTGTGTAGAAATTTTCAAATGACGAACGATTTAAAGCCTTGGAAACTAGACTCCAAGAGATTTAATTTTATTAGTTACACACCATGTAACTCTTCATATATCGATAGATATGCTCGTTTGAAGTTAGATCTCGTGCAAACTCACTTGAAACTTTATCCCATCGAATAATTTTCAACTTGACTTAGCCTTAGGGATATTCTTAGACCCTAAACCATTTTTAATGCACCTCATACTTATATTGTCATGATCAATTTATATCATTCAAATTATGAGTCTTGTTCATACCCGAATTTATATAATTAGCACCCATCAATCTTCTTAATGGTCTTAAAACACTTAGAAATTTTCCGGGTTGTTACGAAAGCCTTTCGATGACTCAAATCAATGCACAACGCTCCAAAACTAGCCAAATAACGGGCAAACCAATGAAAATATACTCTAATACTTGTAACAATTAAATTTATATAAATTCCCAACTCCGCTCGGAAAGTTGACAAAATTGCCCTCGGGCCCACGTGCCTGGATTCCGAAATTTTTCGAAGATAAAGATTACCCATAACTTTACGAACTCAAATATATAATTTGCTCCGGGTTTCACGTCCAAAATCATGGTCAAAATCCAAAAATACCAATTTTCTAGGTCTTTCTTCAAAATCCCAAGGGTGTGTTTGGTATGAAGGAAAACATTTTCCGGAAAATGTTTTCCAATTTTCCCATGTTTGGTTGGCTTAAATAGTTTGGAAAATATTTTCCTCATCAACTCATTTTCCTCCAATTGGAAGAAAATGTTTTCCCTAGCAAGAGAAGGGAAAATATTTTCCAAAACTCGTTCTCAAGCTTACCACCCTATTCTTTACCCTCACCCCCCACCCCACCCCCACCCCCACCCCGCAAAAACATTTTTCTTTTTTGTGTAATTCAAATTTCAATTTTTTTTCTGCACCCCTCCCTCCCTCCCCCCACTCCCGTACAATATTTTTTTATACTTTTTTTGTAATTCTCAAATTCCTGTTTTTCTTTGGGGGGGGGGGGGGGGGTTTTTTTNGGGGGGGGGGGGGGGATATTTGTTTTATTTTCAGTTTTACTTTTTTCATCTTTCGGTTTACAGGTTCAAAACTTTACAAGTTCCAAAGTTTTACAGATTTAGAAATTGTAAAGTTTACGGGTTCAAAATTTCGCGGTTTCGAAAGTTTTGCGGTTCAAAAGTTTATGAAATTTTTGGGTTCAGAAGGTTGTTGGTTCAAAAGTTTATGGCCTCGTGTTTATTGTATCAAAATTATTTATGAATACTCTTGAGAACATATTTTTCTTGATTTGCGTACGAAATACTAGAAAATGAATAAGAATACTACTTGTTTTCCAAGAAAATATTTTCTTGGAAAACATTTTCCTTTATACCAAACACACCCCAATTTTCCACAAATTTTCATGTATAATCCATGTATAATCCAAGTATTTAACTCAAAATGGGAAGATATCACTTACCTTATGGAAGATGCTAAAAATGACATTCCAAAATTGCTCCAAAATCGCCTTCCATGGAAGAAATGAAGTGCAAATGAGCCAAAGCCTCGATTTTTAAAAGAACACTACCCAGCCGACCTTCATCGCTAACACGTCTGTGCCCATTTGTTCGCGAAGCCCAGCAACTCTTGGCCCAGAATTTACTATTCGTGTTTGCATTCCTTCGAACGTTTTCGCGAAGGACAGCTGCCCTACACCTTCCCGTCCGCATTCCCTACTCCGCGTTCGCATAAGCCAGGGACCTTAGGCCCAGCTCCCATTTTCTTTCTATGCATTCGCGTTCCTCACGACGCGTTCGCGTAGTGGACTCAACCGACCCCTTCGCATTCGCGTCCACCACCACGCATTCGCGAAGGCCAATCCAGCAGCCTCCAAACATTCCTCTTCGCGGACGCGGGACTCCTTCGTGTTCGCGAATAAGGAAACTAGATAAAGCACACCAGCAACAACTTTTCACCCAAATTCGATCCGAAACCACCCCAAAACACACTCGAGGCCCCCAGGACCTCGCCAAATCACACGAATCAGTCCCATAACATCACACGAACCTGCTCGAGGCCTCAAATCACATCTAATAACATCGAAACAATAGATCGCAACTGTCACGACCCCAAATCCTAACAAGTCGTGATGGCGCCTATCGTGGAACTAGGCTAGCCAA
>ML257611.1:0-18395 GCA_005239495.1 Nicotiana undulata
CTCCTACGCGAAAAGGGAACTTTTTTAATGCCTAGACGCTCGCGGCCGCGGCCAAACGCGGCGCGACAGCAGTCATTTACCAGTACTCTGCTTCTGCTCGCGTCCAGGTCTACGGTCGCGGTTTCGACCGCATTTTTCACCCTGTTCCGTTCGGAATTTGGAAAAACATAAAACATGAAAGTTGTATCCCTTTGAGTTTTCCAACCATGTATTATATAGCCCAAATAGAGTTCGGATCAAAACGTTACGTCCATTCTACTAGACATTGCGCAATATGCCTATTCGAGTCTTTGTTTATCCTTAACTATCAAATTTGACCCCCGAACACGATCCCGGCTTAATTTCTTGGGCTTTTACTTAGACTTCAAAGCTCCAAATCACTTGATTCATTCCATAGCATCTATATAGCTCGTAATCACTCCTACAAGGCATAAAACACATAATTAGTGCAAAACACTAGCGATTAAAGCTCAAACTCAATTAAAGTGTAGTAAATTAGAGTGTAATAAGCGACTAAAATACGTAATTATAGCCTATCATCAACACCCCACACTTAAACCATTGCTCGTCCTCGAGGGATCAAACTACACTTTATATAGACACGACCTTTTTTTTAAGCAATTCTCCTAACTCATCACACCAAGAATATTTAAAATAAACTAAGCACAAAAGCGTAACATCTTCACCTCAAAATTTGACTCACAAGTACCACGCATTATTCACAGCTCGCCTACTTACTCTAACATAGAGGTCACTGACATTACCTTTGCTTCATGAATCAAGTGCCCTCACACAACAAAAGAGAGTAGTTCCACACAATAAAATTTAAGAACACATAGGAACTTAAGATAGAAAGAATTCCCTCACTCTCAGAAATAACATTCATGTGACACAAAACATGCCCTATAGGCTTGTCCGTAGTGTACTACTCTACTAATCGAGCTCATTCAGTCGAGGATCAAGTATGATTTTATTTGGTTGTAATGTAGGTTGCGGGACGGGTAGGATATATTTAGATATAAGAGTGACTACACCTCCCTAAGCACTTTAATACATATACTTTAACATTCAAACCCCATACTTATGTCAAACCAAACTCCACCTTCACATCAATGTATTTTACCTCATACTTCTTTAAGCACAATTACATCAAGAGTCACCACTTGTCAAGGAATAATTTTTTTTCACAACAATACAACTATTTGTTCTTTTTTTTCAAGTGACTCTTACTTTTTCAAAACAGTGCACATTTCTCCTTATTTCATTAGTTCCACTCAAAGGCCAAACCAACCATCCCACGCTTTAACGTTTACACAGTTCATAATAATTCAAGTGCTCATGAGAGGGTAAAAGGTTCAAATAGATAGTCCATTCAAACAATTGGGTAATGCTTGTAATGTGGTTGCCAAAGAAACAAGATTACAGGCTCAAAAGGGTTAACTACCATACATAACAATTAGGCGGGTACAATAGACATATTTGGCTCAACAAAGAAATGCCTATATCACTTCCAAGACTGAACAAAACTACTATCGCTTTGCAAACACACGGGGCAAGTTCTAGGCATCAAATGCAATGCACAGAATACATACAAACCTCACACACACATGACACATAACTCATTCAGGATTGGATTCATCAAGACACTCTAGTCAAAACAGTTAAGTAAATTTAAAATCATACAATTTAAGGTAGTTATACAAGAGTCAACAAATGAGCAAAATTAAGGCATTATCCAAGAGTCCACAAATGAGCCTAAGCGTCACACCCTAGAGTTTGTTTTGATCTTCAGGTGTAGCACACTGAGGGTCGCATTCTTGCCTTACCCTTCTCGCCCAAGGGAATCCAAATAACTACAACAAAAAGAAAAACCTAACTACACACGGTTCAAGCTAAACCCTTGGAAAAGAACCATGGTCAAAAGAAAAACCAAGGGGGAGTTACTACACTACCCAAAAGAAAAAAAAAATTCTTAGTATTTTCTTTAGACTGACTTCCCTCAATAAGACTGTCTAAGTGGTCCGTCATCAGGAAGAGTCCCTACATTTTCAATATCTTTTTTTTTAATATTTTGACTTAGTGCCCTCAAGAGACCCGTCGGAAGATGTCCATCTTTGGGCCAAGCCGACTAAAAGAAACACAACTAAACCAATTATATACATAAAAACAAAACAACAAGTTCACCTATACAACAACAACAATTAAGTCCCCCACCCCACACATAACAATTTGCCATGCCCCCATGTCAATTAGCAATGAAAGTACAAAGGGGTAAGGAGACTTCCCTGGTGCTCAGTCAGAGTCAGAAACGGTGGAAGGGTTCACATGGAAGGCCCTCCACAAAGCGCGGAACCACGCCATGAATCTCTTCTCCGACCTAGCCTGGCGGGTGGACATATCATTCATCCGGACATGAATGACATCCACAGAGGAGCGCAAGCCAGCTACATCCTCCTCCAGAGTCGACAGCCTAGGACCAGACGGGGACCCAGAGGGACCTGCCCCATCATGGGACCTCCGAGGTGGTGCAGCAGGAGGAATGATCTCATCCTCGTCATCAATTTCTATGGGTGCCACAACATCTTTGCCCACATTGATCTTCCCAGCTCTGAACGAGGCTTTCTTTCGCAATTTACCGTCACTGGACCTGTCGGGAACATTAGCCATCTTGCACAATTGCGTGAAGAGGGAGGGAAAGTAGATCCCTTTTGTCAGCTCAGGCAACCTGATAAACATCTCATCACTAATTTCCCGGGCTATATCAATGTCCATCCCATTCACAAAGCACCAGACCATCAGTGCCCGAGGACCATTAACATCGGTGGTGTTGCTGGTGGGTAAGAAGCGGCTACAGATCACCATAAACCAGCACTTAGCCTCCCAGGTGAAGGAGCTAGAGTTCAGAGTGATGTTCTCCTTCACCCAAGTAGGCCTCCCTCCTAGACAGATGGACTCGACTAGCATTGGCCAGTTGACTGGTGGAGTCTAGTAGGCTTGATAATAATCGATATCTTCTGTGAAGGACGACAACCTATAAGTCCGCCGTATAGCATCCAAGAGGCATCCACCGTCGTCCTCCTGACAGTAACTGACCGGAGCATATGCTTCAGGCAATTTGCATAGAACTCCCGGACCATCATAATGTTTGCTTCCTCCGGTTCCTCAAATAATATGTCCAACTGGCACCTTTGGATTTCATTGAACATAGCCGGGTTTTCAATTTGTAAGGCGGCCCTTTCTATTGGCACCTCGTGTACTAATTTTTTATCAGACTTGGCTCCAAACCGGTCCTCAGCTTCTTTGGACTCGAATCGGGATGAATCAAAGCGACTTGTCCCCTCAGTGTTTCGACGCTTGCGGGGTGCCATGATACCTGCGATAAATAAGGGACAAAAGTTAGAGGGTGCCCAAAAAGCGTGCCTATCGGGTGATTACCCAGACTTCACCACCACGATGGTCACAAACCAGCCCAAACTTGCCCAATGGGGCCAATTTACAAACACTTTGTGGGCATAATTGTTAACAAAGATACATTGGCCCCATTTATACTACGTTGTCCCCAAATTGTAACACAACAGACACATATTAGCCCCTATCTAGAGTAAATCCTCCCAACTTTCAACACAACTGACCCATATTGTCCTCCATATAGATTAATTCCTCCCAAACCTTCAACACACACGTACCAACACACAACTCCACCACACATAAAGCTTCCACCATTGTTAATCAAGCCCCAACAATTACAAATCAACCTAAAGTGGTCACACCCACCATACAACAAGTAAAAAGTGGTGGGTAACTACCATTACACAATAATACATAAAGATCTACTACTCAATAGCAAACTTAAAAGCAAAAATTAAAAAGAAGAAGAGAAAAAGAAAAAAACTTACTTGAAAGAAGAGGGAGAAGACAACAATAGGGGAATGAGGGAGATGAGGGAGGGAGAAGGTGGTTGTTCTTGCTGTTGGGATAGGGGAAGGTAAGTGGTCTTGTGGGAAGAGGAAGAAGAAGGGGGAAGGGTGTGGGTTTTGTTTGTTGCTGGGAGAGGGAGATAGTTTGAGAGAAATTAGGGGGAGGTGAGGGTAGTGGTCCGGGTGAGAGGGAAGTTATGTGGGAAAGAGGGTTTAAAAGAAAATAAAAGAAAGAAAAAGGAAAAGCAAAAAATTAAAAAAAAATATACCTGGGCGCAGATTCGCCTGCCGCGGTCGCTCCGCGTTCGACCGTGGCCGCGGTGGGTTCAGAGGGGGCCTTTCACCGCGGTCGCGCTGGGTTCAGAGGGCCTGTTTTACCGCGGGTGCGGTGACGGACGTACGAGAAAAAAATTTCATTCTCCAGATGTCACCGCGGTCGTGCCGCGGTTCGCTGCAGTCCCGGTGGCCTGATTTCGACTGTTGATGTGTTTTTACCTTGTTTTCACCTTACCAGAGTTGTTTATTTCCCCAGTCTTTTGCTCACACACCACCAAGCTAGTCCTGCACACTCAAAAACTCGTCAGACTCAACTACATCAATTACTACATAATAACAAGAGAAAACACTACCATCATGGGTTGCCTCCCACGCAACGCTTGATTTAACGTCACGGCACGACGAGTACAACAATCAATGGGTTTCCTCCCATGAAACGCTTGATTTAACGTAACGGAACGATGCAGACTGAGCGCATTTAAGGCTCGCTCAACATGAGTGGTTCAAAGAGATGCACCACAGACAATTCTCTCGTCTCATTCATTCCCACATACAGTTTTAGCGTTTGTCCATCAACCTTGAAGGCATTGGAACCATCTTTAGTTGCTATCTCCACAGCCCCAGAGGGAAACACTATGACCAATTTAAATGGTCCAGACCATCGGGACTTAAGCTTACCAGGAAACAATCTCAATCTTGAATTATACAGTAACACCTTGTCTCCAGGTTTGAAATTTTTGTCCACAATGTTTTTGTCATGCAGCCTCTTCATTCTCTCCTTATATAACTTTGAGCTTTCAACTGCTTCAATGCCCACCAGGCTCGATGTTCCAACTCCACGGGCAAGTGACAGGACTTACCAAATACCAATTTGTATGGAGACATACCTATCTGTGTTTTAAATGCGGTCCTATAGGCCCAGAGTGCATCGTCAAGTTTCTTCGCCCAATCAGTTCTTGTGGCGTTCACTTATTTGGTCAGCACACTCTTTATCTCACGGTTTGAGACTTCAACCTGCCCACTTGTTTGCGGGTGATACGGTGTTGCCACCTTGTGGCGCACATCATATTTGGCCAGTAACTTCTCGAAGGCGCGATCGTAGAAGTGTGTGCCTCCATCACTAATGATGGCCCTTGGAATCCCGAACCGGGTGAAAATGTTTTTCTTCAAGAACCCCACCACCACTCTTGCATCATTGGTGGGGAACGCTGCAGCTTCCACCCATTTAGACATGTAATCTACATCAACAAGTATGTACTTATTGCCATAGAAACTGACAAAGGGACCCATGAAATCAATCCCCCATACATCAAACACCTCAACTTCTTTAATTGGGTTCATTGGCATCTCATGTCGACGAGATATGTTTCCCGTTCTTTGGCACTCGTTATAGCCCTTCACCCATTGGTGAGCATCCTTGAAAAATGTTGGCCAGTAGAAACCGGCCTCTAACACCTTTGCTGTTGTCCGAACTCCTCCAAAATGTCCTCTTTATGGTGACACGTGACAATCCTGCAAAATAGAAAATTATTCTATCTCGGGGACGCATCTCCGGATCATGTTATCAATGCAGATTGTAAATAAATGAGGCTCGTACCAATAGTAATTGCGGCAATCACGATAGAACCTTTTCTTTTGAACAGAGGAGAGTTCATAAGGTTCAATGCCGCTAGCCAGGTAGTTTGCAATATCTACATACCATGGCACATCTTCCACACTTGTGGCTAGGAGCAGCTCATCTCGAAAGGTTTCCAGAATATCCTCAGACTCAATCACATTTTCAGCACCTTCAAGGCGTGACAAATGGTCAGCGACTTGGTTCTCCATGCCCTTGCGGTCAGGAATATCCAAGTCAAACTATTGAAGAAGAAACACCCAACGAATTAGGGCGGCTTAGACTCTTTCTTATCAACTAAGTATCGAATGGCTGCATGATCAGTGTACACGATCACCTTCGAACCGATCAAGTAAGACCTGAACTTGTCAAAGGCGAACACGACAACCAACATTTCCTTTTCGGTTACCGTGTAGTTTAGCTGAGCACCACTCAAAGTCCTACCTGCGTTGTAAATTGGGTGCATGATTTTGTCTTTGTGTTGACCCAACACGGCTCCCACAGCGTAGTCACTAGCATCGCACATGAGTTCGAACGGTTGCTCCCAGTTGGGGGCAACTATAATTGGTGTTGTGACTAACCGCTTCTTCAGTTTCTTAAAAGCCACCCTGCAATTATCAGAAAACACAAATAGGTTATCTTTTTCAAGTAACTTACAGAGAGGGTTGGCGATCTTGGAGAAGTCCTTGATGAATCGCCAGTAGAATCCGGCGTGCCCAAGGAAGATACGAATAACTTTGACCGATGTGGGAGGTGGATGTTTTTTGATCACATCAACTTTGGATCTGTCCACCTCAATCCCTTTACTCGACACCAAGTGCCCCAAGACAATCCCTTCTTTTACCATAAAATGACACTTCTCCCAATTCAGCACAAGATTCGTCTCGATGCACCTCTTCAAGACACGGGTTAAATTTGCTAGGCACTCATCGAATGAATCTCCCACTACTGAGAAATCATCCATGAATACCTCCATCATATCCTCCACCATGTCGGTAAAGATGGACATCATGCACCTTTGGAATGTGGCAGGTGCGTTGCAGAGGCCAAATGGCATCCTCCTGAAGGCAAACACCCCGTAGGGGCATGTGAAAGAGGACTTTTCCCTATCCTCCGGGGCAGTTAAAATCTGGTTGTACCCCGAGTATCCGTCTAGGAAACAGAAGTGAGACCTCCCTGCAAGCCTATCAAGCATTTGATCAATGAAGGGAAGTGGGAAGTGGTCTTTTCGGGTGGCTAGATTCAGCTTCCTGTAATCCATGCATATTCTCCAGGCCGTGACGGTTGTTGTGGATATCAATTCATTCTTGTCATTCTTTACCACCGTCATGCCACCCTTTTTTGGGACACATTTCACTAGGCTTACCCACCTGCTATCAGAGATAGGGAAAATAATTCCCTCATCTAACCACTTGATAATTTCCTTCTTCACCACTTCCTTCATATTAGGGTTCAAGCGCCTTTGGTGTTCCCTGGAAGGTCTGTGCCCCTCTTCCAGGAGAATCTTATGCATGCAGTATGCTGGGCTGATCCCTTTGATATCTGCCATGGTCCAACCAATGTCAGTCTTGCACTCTGAGAGTACCTGTAGTAACTGATTTGCCTGCACATCTAACAAACTGGATGAGATAATAACAGGTAGTGTAGAATTAGGGCCTAGAAATGCATACCTGAGATGAGCTAGCAATGGTTTCAACTCTAATTTGGGTGGTTCTTCCATAGAGGGTTTGGCTGGCGGACTCTCTCTTTTCTCTAAGTGCAATGGTTCAAATTCGAGAGCCCTCAGCCAGACTCATTTACCTTCTAATGGTAGCACCCACTCTGCCAATTCCTCACCATTTACATCATCCAAGTTCATCAAACATGCAACAAGGGGGTCCTCAATAGTCAAGGATGCGTCATCGTCTTCTACTATCACATCCACGACATCAATTAGAGAGCAGTTGGCGAACTCACTTTGTCGCCTCATGGATTTTTGCACGTTGAATGTGATTTCTTCATCATTAAGCCTCATCTTGAGCTCCCCAGTCTCACAATCAATAAGAGATTTGCTTGTGGCCAAAAATGGCCTTCCCAAGATTATGGGAATCTCCTCATCCACATGACAGTCTAAGATCACAAAATCAGCAAGGAACACAAACTTCCCCACTTGCACCACAACATCATCGAGAATACCTGACGGTCTCTTTACCGTCCTATCAGCAAGTTGCAGCAGCATGAACGTAGGCCTGGCTCTAACAATACCCAGTCTCTTATAAATAGCCAGGGGCATTATATTAATGCTTGCCCCCAAATCGCACAGTGCTTTGGCAAAAGAAAAATTGCCAATGTTGCAGGGAATCATAAAACTCCCTAGGTCAGACAACTTTTTTGCTATTGGTCTTGTTACCACAACACTGCAAGTCTGAGTCAAAGTCACAGTCTCCAAGTCTTGGAAATCAAACTTCCTGGACATTAAGTCCTTCATCATCTTTGCATACCCAGGCATCTCTTTCAGAGCATTAATCAGAGGAATGTTTACCTGTATCTGCTTCAGCATATCCAAGAACTTCTTGTACTGCTCATCCTTTTGGTATTTGGCCAGCCTTTAAGGAAATGGGGCTGGCGGTCTCTTCTTCCAGTGATTTGCGATGTTTCTTTCTCCGCTACAACTTCAACTATTGGCTCTAGGTTTATCTCCACTTCCTTTTCAGTCTCTCTCTGGCCACTAGATTATCCCTCAGTAGTTTCCACTGTTACCTTGGTCAAGTTTGTGGAGTCATCAATTTCGATTGGCACTGACACTAGTGTCTCTGCCTGCCTGTTTTCCCGAGCCAACTCTTGTTCCAGGTCTAAGTCCCTGCCATTGTGGAGACTCACTGCCATCATCTTCTTCGAGCCATCATCCTTAGGATTCACCTGAGTGTCTGCCAGTAAAGTTCCATGAGGACGATTGTTCATTGCATTTGAAATCTGGCCCAACTGCACTTCAATATTTTTGATCGCTGAATCATGAGCATCTACTCTTTCTCTGATTTTGGCAGTTGACCCAATCACCTGTTGCATCGTTGCTTCCATCCTGGAAATCCATCTTCTTGCCTCCTCCTTGTTGTTGCTGAGGGGGGTGGTATGCATGCTGCTGAGTCTGATTGTTATAACCCTGTGGCCTTTGATAAGGTGCCACATTACCATGAGGTCTCATGGCACCCATGTTTCCGTTGTTTTGCTTCTGATGAGGAGGTCTATATGGCTGAAATTGCTAACCCCAGTTCTGTCCTCGTTATCTCTGGACTCCGTAGTTTGACACATAGTTCATGTTTTTCGGGTAAGGAGGTTGATCACAATCTGCATTCCACTGATTACCAATTGGCTGACTAATGCAAGATGTGCATAAGCCTCCATTGGTAGTATCCGCAATGTGAACCTGCTGCTTTATCCCTGACTCCTCTACCTTTTTCGTAAGAAGACTCATTTGTGTCATCAACGTAGCCATGTTCTCCGCCATAGTGTTGGATGGATCTAATGGAACTGAATGAACAATTGGGGTAATTGGAGCACCCCTGGTTGTCCATCTTGAATTCTGCGCTATTGTGTCAAGTAGAATCTGGCACTCTCTCCATGATTTGCTAAGGAATGCTCCACCTGCTGAAGCATCAACATTGGCTTTTACACCATCATCCAGACCCATATAGAATACCTGTCCCAAAATTTCTCAGGAATACCATGATGAGGACAGATAACCAGCATCCCTTTGAACCGTTCCCATGTCTCCTGTAGTGTCTCCATGGGCTTCTTCCTAAAGCTTATGATCTCATCAATCTGCTGTGCTGTCTTGTTTGGTGGATGAATTTATTCAGAAATTACTTGACCAACTCCTCCCATGTTGCAATAGAGTTGATAGGGAGAGAGTCGAGCCAAGTCTGGGCAACTCCTGTCACTTAGAACGGAAACAATAACAGTCTTAGTGCTTCGGGAGTAACATTTGGCTACTTCTGGGTTTTGCAGATAGACAGAAAATTCTTTAAGTGTTGCTGAGGATCCTCCACGTATGACCCCGAAAATAGCCCCTTATTCTGCAACAAGTGCAACATATTATTTGTAATCTGAAAACATTCCGCTTCAATCAGAGGGACCAAAATCGCGGTTGCCAAGTTGTCAGTAGTGGGTTGTGCCCAGTCGTAAAGTGGCGCCTCAGGTACAATGGGTGCCTGAGGCGCAGCAATCAGTGCAGCTAGGTCAGCTACCCCATCCTCAACATTAATTTTGTTTCTGTCATTCAACTCTGCCATGTCTGGTTCTATGTGTTCAATGTTTGGTTGTTGTCTGCTTCTGCGATTGGCCCTGTTCAAGGCCTTGAAAACTCTTTTGGGATGTGGAAACGCTTAAAATACTTCACCAGTTCTCGAGTAGTTTCCAGGCATACACCTGTGCCACCGATTAAACAAACGTTAGAAATTCAATATATGTATGAAATCAAAGAAAATCGACTATACTTAAGAATTTTCAAATTTCCTTCAACTACAGCTGATAATACCGTTAAGTCCCAGGCAACGACGCAACAATTTGATCACGCTCAACTATGTCTTAAAAGACTAAGCGAGCGTTGCAAATATAATCTGGGTTATTATGCCTAGAGTCGAATCCCACAGGGAATTACGTATCAACCGTCGTCTTTAGATTACTAAATTCTCAATAGTAAACTTTCTCAAACTTTGTGAATATCACTTGATGTTGTTTATACTACTACAGCTGAACAGAAATAATAAACTAAAGATTAACTAACAAGAAGGTGTAAACAATTATGATAAAGGTCTAAGGTTATGGTTTCCCCCGTTGGTAAAATTCCTTCTTGTGAACTTCCTATAAATTTGATTTAGTTGTCTCTATCAATCATGAACACTCTAGTTATCATAAATCTCTCTCAAGTAATTATAATAATTTACTAGATGCACTCTCTCAAGTTACGCTAGCTAGTTTGCATTACAGTTCACTTTAGACTGCACCCGAGGTATCGTTATCTCTAATCCAACCTCTAAACCCTCAGTTATGACTCTCGCCTATACTCCGGGAGTGGTGTTGTTCAAACAACTACCTAAATATGCACTCTCTCTCAAGTGGATACATAATAAATAGGAACAGCTAATTGAGGGCCCTTCAATCAACAACAACAATAACGTAGTTGAACAAACAGAGATTAACAACCAAACAAAACTATATTAATATAACAATTAGTTCATCCCCAATGTGTTCCACCAAAAGCTTAGATTAGAAAAGTTAGTTACTCATGCTCAAGAACAGTAAAAACCCAAAGAAAATCATAATAATCAAAATAAAGATCAAAGGAATAAAATATAAAACTCTAATTAATGATTGTCTTCTCACAATGATTCTTGCCTCCCTTTTGTGTCTAAAATATGTCCAATCACCCCCCCCCCCCAAATACCATTTTTCCATGTATATATACCAAGTAGGGTTGGGCCCAAACAATTATACCTTCTCCTACGCGAAAAGGGACCTTTTTTTATGCCTAGACGCTCGCGGCCAAACGCGGCGCCACCGCGGTCATTTACCAGTACTCTGCTTCTGCCCGCGTCCAGGTCTGCGGTCGCGGTTTCGGCCGCGTTGTTTACCCTGTTCCGTTCGGAAGTTAGATAAACGTTAAACCTGAGAGTTGTAGCCCTTTGGGTTAGATTTCCAACCATATATTATATAGCCCAAATGGAGTTCGGATCAAAAAGTTATGTCCATTCTACTAGACAGTGCGCAATATACCTATTCGAGTCTTCGTTTGTCCTTAACTATCAAATTTGACCCCCGAACACGATCCCAACTTAATTTCTTGGGCTTTTACTCAGACTTAAAAGCTCCAAATCACTTGATTCATTCCATAGCATCTATATATCTCGGAATCACTCCTACAAGGCATAAAACAGACAATTAGTGCAAAACACTAGCGATTAAAGATCAAACTCAATTAAAATATAGTAAATTAGAGTGTAATAAGCGACTAAAATACGTAATTATAGCCTATCATCAACACCCCACACTTAAACCATTGCTCGTCCTCGAGCAATCAAACTACACTTTATATAGACACGACCTTTTTTTAAAGCAATTCTCCTAACTCATCACACCAAGAATATTTAAAATAGACTAAGCACAAAAGCGTAACATCTTCACCTCAAAATTTGACTCACAAGTACCACGCATTATTCACAGCTCGCCTACTTACTCCAACATAGAGGTCACTGACATTACCTTTCCTTCATGAATCATGTGTCCTCACACAACAAAAGAGAGTAGTTCCACACAATAAAATTAAGAACACATAGGAACTTAAGATAGAAAGAATTCATTCACTCTAAGAAATAATATTCATGTGACACAAAAGATGCACCATAGGCTTGTCCGTAGAGTACTACTCTACTAATCGAGCTCATTCAGTCGAGGATCAAGTAGGACTTTATTTGGTTCTAATGTAGGATGCGGGACGGGTAGGATATATTTAGATATAAGAGTGACTACACCTCTCTAAGCACTTTAATACATATACTTTAACATTCAAACCCCATACTTATGTCAAACCAAACTCCGCCTTCACATCAATGTATTTTACCTCATACTTCTTTAAGCACAATTACATCAAGAGTCACCACTTGTCAAGGAATATTTTTTTTTCCCAACAATACAACTATTTTTTCCTTTTTTTTTCAAGTGACTCTTACTTATTCAAAACAGTGCACATTTCTCCTTATTTCATTAGTTCCACTCAAAAGCCAAACCAACCACCCCACGCTTTAACTTTTACACAGTTCATAATAATTCAAGTGTTCATGAGAGGGTAAAAGGTTCAAATAAATAGTCCATTCAAACAATTGGGTAATGCTTGTAATGTGGTTGCCAAAGAAATAAGATTACAGGCTCAAAGGGGTTAACTACGATACATAACAATTAGGCGGGTACAATAGACATATTTGGCTCAACAAAGAAATGCCTATATCACTTCCAAGACTGAACAAAACTACTATTTTGCGTTGCAAACACACGGGGCAAGTTCTAGGCATCAAATGCAATGCACATAATACATACAAACCTCACACACACATGGCACATAACTCATTCAGGATAGGATTCATCAAGACACTCTAGTCAAAGCAGTTAAGCAAATTTAAAATCATACAATTTAAGGTACTTATACAAGAGTAAAAAAACTGAGCCTAAGCGTCACAACCAAAGTACTCACTATTCTCAAGGCATAACAAAGTCAAGAGATATTGCTTCAATTCAAAACACAACACAATAGCTCATATTCCTAAAAAAAAAACCTAACTACACCCGGTTCAATCAAAACCCTTGGAAAAGAACCGTGGTACAAAGAAAAACCAAGGGGGAATTGTTACACTACCTAACAAAAGAAAATCTCTTTTTTTTTCCTAAGTGGTTTTCACTTTTGCATTTTATTTCCTTTTCACTTTTGCACCTTTCATCCTATTCCTTCTATTTATTTTTTCAAACCAAACCACCACCCCACACTTTGAGTTTTACACATTTTCTAAAAATTCAAGTGCTCATGGGAGGTACAGGGTTAAAACAGACAAGCTATTCAAACAACTGGGTATGGTTTGTTATGTGGTTATCAAAGAACATGCTTATAAGCTCAAAGGGGTTAACTATGGTTAATTTCTTTCAGGTGGAGAAATATTTATGTCTGGCTTAACAAAGAAATGCCTATATCCTTTCTAAGACTGAGCAAACTTCTATTTCGTTTTGTACACACACAGGGCAAGTTCTAGGGATCAAATGAAAACACAGAATATGATGCACCAACAACTCACACACACATGGAACATAATCCAATCCAAATTGGTTCATCAACACACTCATGAGATTATTCAAGTCAGTTACAGTGTGCAAAAGTAAGGCATTATCCAAGAGTCCACAAATGAGCCTACGCGTCACACCCTAGAGTTTGTTTTGATCTTCAGGTGTAACACACTGAGGGTTGCATTCTTGCCTTACCCTTCTCGCCCAAGAGAATCCAAATAACTATAACAAAAAGAAAAACCTAACTACACCCGGTTCAAGCTAAACCCTTGGAAAAGAACCATGGTCAGAAGAAAAACCAAGGGGGAGTTACTACACTACCTAAAAGAAAAATAATTTTTTTTTATTTTCTTTAGACTAACTTCCCTTAAGAAGACTGTCTAAGTGGTCCGTCATCAGGAAGAGTCCCTACATTTTTAATATTTGTTTTTTAACATTTCAACTTAGTGCCCTCAAGAGACCTGTCGAAAGATGTCTATCTTTGGGCCAAGCCGACTAAAAGAAACACAACTAAACCAATTATATACACAAAAATAAAACAACAAGTTCACCTATACAACAACTACAATTAAGTCCCCCACCCCACACATAAAAATTTGGCATGTACCCATGTCAATTAGCAATGAAACTACAAAGGGGTAAGGAGACTTCCCTGGTGCTCAGTCAGAGTCAGATTCGGTGGAAGGGTCCACATAGCAGGCCCTCCCTAAAGCGCGAAACCACGCCATGAAGCTCTTCTCCGACCTAGCCTGGCGGGTGGACATAGCATCCATCCGGACATGAATGGCATCCACAGAGGAGCGCAAGCCAGCTACATCTTCCTCTAGAGTTGACAGCCTGGGACCATCCTGGTACCGAGAGGGACCTGCGCCATCATAGGACCTCCGAGGTGGTGCAGCAGGAGGAATTATCTCATCCTCGTCATCAATCTCTATGGGTGCCGAAACATCTTTGCCCACATTGATCTTCCCAGCTCTGAACGGGACTTTCTTTTGCAATTTCCCGTCACCGGGCCTGTCAGGAACATTAGCCATCTTGCATAATCGCGTGACGAGGGAGGGAAAGTAGAGCCCTTTTGTCAGCTCAGGCGACCTGATAAACATATCATCACCAATTACCCGGGCTATATCAAAGTCCATCCCATTCACAAAGCACCAGACCATTACTGCCCGAGGACCATTAACATCGGTGGTGTTGCTGGAGGGTAAGAAACGGCTACAGATCACCGTAAACCAGCACTTAGCCTCCCAGGTGAAGGAGCTAGAGTTCAGAGTGGTGTTCTCCTTCACCCAAGTAGGCCTTCCTCCTAGACAGATGGACTCGACTAGCATTGGCCAATTGACTGGTGGAGTCTGGTAGGCCTGATAATAATCGATATATCATGTGAAGGACGGTAGCCTATAAGCCCGTTGTATAGAATCCACAGAGGCATCCAACGTCATCCTCCTGACAGTAACTGACCGGAGCATATGCTCCGGACAGTTTGCATAGAACTCCCGGACCATCATAATGTTTGCTTTCTATGGTTCCTCAAATAATATGTCCAACTGGCGCCTTTGGATTTCATCGAACATAGTTGGGTTTTCAATTTGTAAGGCGCCCCTTTCTATTGGCACCTCGTGTACCAATTTTCTATCAGACTTGGCTCCAAACCGGTCCTCAGCTTCTTTGGACTAGAATCGGGACGAATCAAAGCGACTTGTCCCCTCAGTGTTTTGGCGCTTGCGGGGTGCCATGATACCTGCGATAAATGAGGGACAAAAGTTAGAGGGTGCCCAAAAAGCGTGCCTATCGGGTGATTACTCAGACTTCACCACCACGATGGTCACAAAACATCCCAAACTTGCCCAATGGGGCCAATTTACAAACACTGTGTGGGCATAATTGTTAACAAAGATACATTGGCCCCATTTATACTACGTTTTCCCCAAATTGTAACACAATGGACACATATTAGCCCCTATCTAGAGTAAATCCTCCCAACTTTCAACACAACTGACCCACATTGGCCTCCATATAGATTAATTCCTCCCAAACCTTCAACACACACGTACCAACACACAACTCCACCACACATAAAGCTTCCACCATTGTTAATCAAGCCCCAACAATTACAAATCAACCTAAAGTGGGCACACCCACCATACAACAAGTAAAAAGTGGTGGGTAACTACCATTACACAATAATACACAAAGATTGACTACTCAATAGCAAACTTAAAAGCAAAAATTAAAAAGAAGAAGAGAAAAAGAAAAAAAACTTACTTGAAAGAATAGGGAGAAGACAACAATGGGGGAATGAGGGAGATGAGGGAGGGAGAGGGTAGTTGGTCTTGCTGTTGGGAGAGGGGAAGGTAAGCGGTCTTGTGGGAAGAGGAAGATTTTCATGATTCTATCCAAGATTGGTTTGGGACATATTTCCATATATTAGGGGACTATATTTATTGCTTTCCTAGTTAGTTAAGGTTATATTTTCCTTTTCCTAAGATTGGTTGAAGTACTTTCCAAGAAGGACTTGGGTTTTGCTTCCTAGTATTTTCCTTTTCCTAAGGTAGTTGGACTTGTTGTCCAAAGTAGTTTATGACTTTATTTCCTTGTTTTTTAGGTACAATTTCGTGACCCCTCTCTATATAAAGGGTGTCTTTTTTGTTTTTAGACTTAGATTATTATAGATAATATCAATAAAAATTGTGAGATTTTTCTTGCACTCTTGCGTGTGGCTACTCTTGAATTTATTCTTCAACCTTCAAGACTCAACTTAAGGTGGTAAGATTAAATTCTTTCGAAATCGTAGATCACTTCTTGGTATTCAAGAAAGGTGATAAGTTTAGGCTTATTGTTGTTCTTGTTATTCTAAAGGGTCGGGTTTCACAATCTATTTCTTGTATTTAAGTCTCTACCAAAGGCGATTAGTTCTTTGTTAGCTAATTGTTATTGTTAGGATTCAACTCCAAGAATAGACTTCTTGATTTCCAGAAACTCTTTCTTTAATTCAATCTATCTTTAATTTTTCATCTTTTTTGTTTCTTTATTTTTCTTTTAGCTTCTGCATGTTTCTTGATTGTCTTTAGTAGTTCTCGGACCCCTATCGTGTTGTTATCAAGTGGTATCATAGCAGAGGCTAATCAAGATTTCAATCTTGATAATCTTGGGAGGTTCTTGAGCAAAAAAAAAACGAAAATCAGCCCAAAAAAAAAAAGTCTTAGCATATTACTATTTTAGAATTCAAGTATTGTTTGGTTTTCAAATCAAAAAAAGGAAACAAGAAGAGGGGATCCTAGTTCTTGAATATTAAGGTAACTTCTTTCCTTATTTTTGTGGGTTTTGGGTTTCCTAAATTCTTTTTTTTTCTACTAACCAATTCCTATTCTTCCTAGGTTTGGTCCTCCACTTTTCTTTTCTTTTTCTAACTCCTTATTCTTATCACTGTGGGTTGTGACTTGTTAGGTTTATTAATAAATCTAAAGATTAACGACCAAGAGTTGTTTTGAGTGAAAAAAGGCAAGAGAGGTGAGAGAGTATTAGAAGGAAAAAACCAAATTTGAGAGATACATAATTCTTCTAATCTTTGTTCAAGATGTTTCAAACTTGTACTTATCGTGAAAGGAGGCGAGCTATGACTCAACAACTTGAAAAGTCAAACTAACAGTATAGCGAATGGAAGGAAGACAATGGTAATGTTATTTTTCAAACAAGAGCTAAAGTGATGTATACGGTTTGTGCCCTTAGAATTGACAAGGAGTTTGGATATAACTCAATTAACACTTATATGGTTGAGAAATTGAACTTGCCTTGTGTTGAGCATATTGAACCTTACCTGTTGAGAGGGGTAAAGGTAGATAAAAGAGTGTTATTACTTTTCTCTATTGGAAGGTATGAAGATGCAATCTGGTGTGATGTGATTCCCATGAATAATTATCATATCTTGTTGGGAAAGCCATGGTTTTTCCATAGAAGAGCTTCATATAACATGAAAAAAAATAGATACTCTTTTGAGGTTAACGGAAAGAAACTCATTCTTGGACCTTTGACTCCCTCACAAATTTGTGAAGATGAAAAAACTAATAAATACAATATGGAAAAATATGAGAGAGAAAAGAATGAGAGGAGTAAGGGAGTGTATGTTGACATCCCAAGAGAGGAAAAATGAGAGGTTGTGTTGAGTGAAGAGAGTGGGATGTCGAGTAAGGTAAAGAGTGATGTTGAGAAAAAAGAAAAGAGAGAAAAACAAGAGGGTTTGAGTGAACAAAAAGAAAAAAACTTTAGTGAGAGAAAAGAGGCTAAGGCTGACGAAAAAGTTAGTCTTGTGGTAACAACCAAAGAGAGTGTAAGCAATAAAAAAGTTTCTTTACTTCCTAACCCATTAACTCTTTCTTGTTTTACTTCTTGTAATTTTGTGCATCCATATCTAGAAAGACCTTTTGTGAAGGGAGGTGAGGCACAAGAGATGTGTGCAAAGGATCTAAATGGATTCCAACATGAATTTAGCGAAATCAATTCTTGTTGGATGGTGGAAGACAAAAGCTTGGTTAATTTCTTTGTTGTTGAACCTTTTGACTATCTTGATTCTTATTTACAGGATTTCAACATGGAGTTTCCAAAAGGCATTGCTAAGTTAGAGCCATTGCGTAAAAGAACAAAAGGTGATGTTGTCCCATTAATAAATAAGTCCAAGTATGGTATGTATAATTGGTTTATTCACATTCTTGACCTTTCTAGAACACCTAAGGTATTTTTGGATCTTATTTCTTATGTTGGTGATTTTATAATTTTTGTGGATGATA
>ML257611.1:18662-136251 GCA_005239495.1 Nicotiana undulata
CGGAAGCTAAAACATGATTGTTGTTACAAAAAAGACAAAAAATTAAAGATAGATTGAATTCAAGAAAGAGTTTCTTGAAATCAAGAAGTATATACTTGGAGTTGAATCCTAACAACAACAATTAGCTAACAAAGAACTAATCGCCTTTGGTAGAGACTTAAAAATAAGAAATAGATTGTGAAAAAGGAGTCATGGGAATTTTCAAAAACCACCAAAAAACAAATACTTGAGGGTCTCAAGCAAATAAATGTCTAAAAAAACCACCAAAAAACAAGCATAAGAAAAAAGAATTGTTTGAAAAATCATCAAATCTAATCGCATTAACTTCTTTCGAGGAAGTACTTGAGGGTGTTTATCACTTTGGTGCAGAAGGAGTCATGGGAATTTTCAACATCTTTGACGAGTTTGTCCATCTTTTCACTCATAAAATTGAAAGCCCTGGTTCCTTGCCTCCGTGTGGATCCCATGTCCATCCTGAGCTTGGCCACATATGTACCTGTCTCCTTGGTAACTTCCTTGATTTTATATACTTGTTCTTTCATCTCAACAAGTAGCAGTTTGACTCCATAAAGTTAATGCTGAATTTGTTGAAGGTTCAGAGAGGCAGTCGACTGAGAAGCTGGTTGTTCAGTTTGGACTTCAATTGGCACTGAAACACTTTCAACCTTGGCTTTCTTAACCCATCCAGCATCACCCAGAATGTACCCCATCATTGAGAAAGCAGTCTTATCATAAGTACTAGTAATGTACTTCGGTGAAAAAGGTGCCAAATCTACCTCCATGACTTCGAGAATGTCAGAGACGAGAAGACCATAGGGTAGACATGCAGCATAGGAGGATATATCGTTGATACTCTCAAGCATTTAATGACGAATCCACACAAACAAATCAAATCGTTTATTATTAACCAGGCAGTAAAGAACAAAAACATCTCTAGTGGACAGAGAGCTAAGGGACCCAGTTTTGGGGAGGAGAGTAGTGGCAATTGTTTTGGACTCTTACCAATTTGAAACTATTTTTTCTACCAGGTTTAGTGGCAATAATGTGGGCCAAGACACGATGTTCAAACTTAAGATTCTTGAGACCAATGTCAGGCGGATTATGAGACAGAATGATTTCTACTTCATCACAGGACACTTCAAAGTCTTTGGGCCAAGAATTTTGGACAAACACACCATACCTACTAAACCTGGTAGAAAAAATAGTTTCAAATTGGTAAGAGTCCAAAACAATTCTAGTCCCTAAAACCATAGATTCCAGGTCATCTTTATCATTCACAAAAATATTTTCATAAAACATCCTAACAGGTTCTTCATACACATAGTTTCCAATAGTGTCAAACAGAGAGGAAAGGTGCTAAAAATTGAAAATAGTAGTCACATTAAAATAAGGACTTTTCATAAGAGAGAGACTTACAAAGCGTCCATACGCCATGGATTTTTACTAGTAGGACTCAAACATTACATTTTCACTGGGACCATAGAAGATTAACTTGTCCTTAGGACCAAATTCCAAGTGTTCCACTTTACCCTTCTTGCATGCAGCCTTTTGGGGTATTTTCTCCATGGGTCTCTTGTCGGCCTTTTTCTTGCTAATGGGAGGATTTTCAGATGATTCGCTACTGTAATTGTCTGTTTTGAGAAAATACGAGTAAATAGACGACTCCACATCCACAGGTTATTCAGTATTAAGAGGTTTTTGAAACCTTCGACTGCGTCTGGTTACAAAGGAGGGATTTCTTTTGGCCATGTTGTGAAGGGTTGTTTGGAAGAGAATAAGGAGAGTAATGGATAAGAGACGCCTTGGTTAATGGAAAGACCAAGTTCAAGTAGAAGTGATAGTTAAGAAGTGACTGATCGGCGGTACTTGCAATAATTATACTTACACAGAAATGTAATTAAGCCACATATAAATAAGGAAAGAGAATATTCTAATATAAGGTAAAATAGCTTAAACACTCAAGGAAATATTTAAT
Source organism: Nicotiana undulata (assembly GCA_005239495.1). Classification (NCBI taxonomy): domain Eukaryota; kingdom Viridiplantae; phylum Streptophyta; class Magnoliopsida; order Solanales; family Solanaceae; genus Nicotiana; species Nicotiana undulata. The sequence continues at coordinate 20,638 of ML257611.1, forward strand.
TTACAAATTTGGCACTATGCCAATCTTTTACGGAGAAGGCATAATCTTTATTCCAAAAGTGGTTTTTTAAAAATATCAGCAAGTTGAGAATCAGTACTAATAAATTCTAAGACAATGTAACCTTTTGCTACATGATCACGGATAAAATGATGTTTAATTTATATATGCTTTTCTCTAGAATGATGCACAAAATTCTTTGATAACAGATAGCAGTGGTATTGTCACAAAAAATAGGAGTAGATGTAAGAGATAAAGCATAGTCAAGAAGTTGATGCATAATCCATAAAACTTTTGTACAACAGCTTCCAACGGCTAGGTATTCTGCCTCACTCAATGATAGTGCAACACAATCTTATTTCTTGATGTGCCAAGATACTAATGCATTCACTAACAATTGAAATGTCTTCACTGGTACTCTTCCTATCAATCTTGTCTCCTACAAAGTCAGCATCTAAAAAGCCTCTTAGAGAAAAAATGTTAGAATGATCATACCATAGCCGTAGATCTGATGTACCAATTCGTTTAACAGATGAAAGATGGGATTCCTTAGGAGCCGACTGAAATCTAGCACACTTGCATACACTAAAGATAATATACGGTCGACTAGCAGTCATATATAATAGATATCCAATCATTCCTCTATACATGGTTTCACCAACAATTTTTCCATTGTTGTCTTAATCTAGCATAGTAGTTGGACTCATTGGAGTTCCAATTGCCTTAGCATTTTCCGTGCCAAACTTTTTGATAAACTCCTCAATGTACTTGGTTTGGCTAATGAAATTTTTTTTAGGAGACTGCTTGATTTGAAGTCCAAGAAAGAAATCCAGTTCTCCCATCATGCTCATTTCAAATTCTCCTTTCATCGAAAGAGAAACTTCTTCACAAAGAACATATTAAGGGCTACCAAAAATAATATTATCTACAAAAAATTTGAGTAATAAAATTACCCAAACTGGATTGCTTAATGAAAAGAGTTGTATCGATATTACCTCGTTTGAAACCTTGATTTAGAAGGAAGTAACTTAACCTTTCATACCATGCTCGAGGGGCTTGTTTGAGACCGTACACGGCTTTATTCAACTTGTATACATGATTAGGAAATGTGGAATTTGAAATATAGGGTGGTTGTTTCACGTACATTTGTTCATAAATATAACAATTAAGGAACGCACTTTTAACTTCCATTTGAAATAGCTTGAATCCTTTGTGAGCAGCGAAAGCAGGTAGTATTCAAATTGATTCAAGTCTTTCCACAGGTGCAAAGCTTTCATCATAGTCTATTCCTTCATGTTGGGAATAACCTTGAGCCACCGATCTTGCTTTATTCCGAACAACTTGACCTGATTCATTCAATTTGTTTCTGAAGACCCACTTAGTTCCAACAACAAAAGAGTTTTGAGGCTTTGGAGCTAATTCCCATACTTTATTTCTTTCAAACTGATCTAATTATTCTATCATAACACTTATCCAGGATATCGTGCACCAGCAGCACGCCATGGTAGGGGTTTTATAAATCGCCTTGTTCATTCAGCTCTTCCAGCACCCAGTGATGTTCCAGCTCCTCCTAGACCTCAGGAGACTTATTATGCACCACTAGTATCCAGTGTGCCTCTTGCGAGAGGTGCTATTACCGTCCAGTCTAGCAAGCCAGGTCCGAGTCAGTCTTAGCCGCCACGTCCTCCGAGGGGTTGTTTTGAGTGTGGTGACACTCGTCACATGGTTATAGATTGCACAAGTTCCAGGAGGGGTGCACCTCCACAGACTTATAAGTCCCCACGTGCTCCACCGGGTCCTTTGGCTATTCTTCTCACCCCAGCTACCGCTTCACCTTTTCAGGCAGCTCGAGGCGGAGGTCAGGGAGGTCGAGGTCACCCTAGAGGGGGAGGCCAAGCCAGGTACTATGCCCTTCCAGCCCGTTCAGAGGTCGTCGCTTCAGATTCAGTCATCACAGGTATTGTCCCTGTCTTTCATAGGGATGCATCAGTATTATTTGGCCCAGGATCTATGCATTCATATGTGTGTTCTTATTTTGCTCCACATTTGGTGGTATCTCGGGATTCTTTGAGTTCCCATGTTTATGTATATACTCCTGTGGGAGATTCTCTTGTTGTGGACCGCATATACCGGTTGTGTTTGATCGCTCTTAGTAGTTTTGAGACCAGAGTCGATTTGTTATTACTCAATATGGTAGATTTTGATGTTATCTTGGGCATGGACTGGTTTTCGCCCCATTATGCTATTCGTGATTGTCATGCTAAGACTGTGACGCTGGCTATGCCAGGCTTACCGCGATTATAGTGGAGAGGTACCTTAGAGTATACTCCCCGCAGGGTCATTTCGTTTCTTAAGGCTCAGTGAATGGTTGAGAAGAAGTGTGATGCGTATTTGGCCTATGTGAGAGATATCAGTGTTGATAACCCTATAGTTGAGTCAGTTCAAGTAGTGAGGGACTTCTCTGATGTATTTCCAACTGATCATCTGGGCATGCCACCCGATAGAGATATTGGTTTCGACATTGATTTGTTGCCGGTCACTCAACCCATATATATTCCTCCTTACCGTATGGCTCCTCCTGAGTTGAAGGAGTTGAAGGAGCAGTTGCAGGAGTTACTTGATAAGGGCTTCATCATGCCTAGTGTATCACCTTGGGGTTCTCCGATCTTGTTTGTGAAGAAAAAGGATGGTTTTATGCGTATGTCTATTGACTATCGGTAGTTGGAAAGGTTTACAGTGAAGAACAAGTATCCTTTGCCTCGCATCGATGATTTATTTGATCAGTCACATGGCGTCAGTGTGTTTTCCAAGATTAATTGTGTTCTACCTATCATTAGTTAAAGATTCGGAAGCCGGATATCCGAAGACTACTTTTAGGACCAGATATGGTCATTATGAGTTTCTTATCATGTCATTTGTGCTGACCAATGCCCCAGCAGTCTTTATGCATTTGATGCATAGTGTGTTCCGGCCTTATCTTGATTCTTTCGTCATTGTGTTTATTGACGACATCCTAGTATATTCCCGGTCTCGGGAAGATCATGAGCAACACTTGAGGATCGTGCTTCAGACTTTGAGGGAGAAGAGATTGTATGCTAAATGTTCTAAGTGTGAATTCTAGCTTGATTTAGTGGCATTATTGGGCCACGTAGTGTCTTGTGATGGGATCAAGGTAGATCCGAAAAAGGTGGAGGCAGTGCAGAGTTGGCCTAGACCGCCATCAGCTACGGAGATCTGTATTTTCGTTGGTTTGGCAGGGTACTACCGTTGGTTTGCAGAGGTGTTTTCATCTATTGCAGCACCTATGACTAGGCTGACCTAGAAGAGTGCTTCGTTCAGGTGGACTGAGGAGGGTGAGGAGAGCTTTCAGAAGCTCAATATAGCTTTGACTACAACCCCATTATTAGTATTGCCTACAGGTTTAGGGTCTTACACTGTCTATTGTGATGCCTCGGGGATTGGCCTTGGAGCGGTATTGACGTTGGACGGTAGGGTGATTGCCTATGCGTCTAGACACTTAAAGGTGCATCAGAAGAATTATCATGTCCATGATCTCGAGTTAGCAGCTATTGTTCACACCTTGAAGATCTGTCGTCATTATTTGTACGGTGTTACTTGTGATTTCTACACATATCATCGGAGTTTGTAGCACCTATTCAAGCAAAAGGACCTTAATTTGCGTCAGCGGAGGTGGTTGGAGCTACTTAAGGACTATGATATCACCATATTGTACCACCTAGGGAAGGCCAATGTAGTGGGTGATGCTTTGTGTCGTCGGGAAGAGAGTTAGGGAAGTTTGGAAAATCATCCTGTCACGACCCAGACCGATGAGCCACGACAGGTGCCCGAGTCCTACCTGTCAAACACCCCTAAGCATGCGTCCAAGATATAAACCTGATTAATGTCTGCTGAATTACGTGAATAATGTACATGAAGCAAATATACCCAAAAGGCATACATACATATCCGTGCAACACTTGTAGGGCGAGCCAACAACGCTGCTATAGACAACTATATACCTCAAAACTGGAAGTCGGCAAATCCACATACTATCCCACTAGACATACTGTCTATAGACCTGTAATAGAAATATAATTGTACAATGACGGGATTGAGCCACGTCATACCCCTATATATATATATATATATATATATATATACAAACATATCGTACCAAAATCAAAAGCAGTTACGGATCAAATGGAGCACGCCAACTCTTGCTGATCAAGGATCCTGGGAAGGGGGACCGTCGACTTGCCTACCTGCACCCGCGGGCAACAAACGTAGGCCTCGGGAAATAGGGCGTCAATACGAATAATGTACTGAGTATGTAAGGCATGAAAATTAGTAAATAAGAGACATAGATGAAATATGGAATAAAGAAATTCATCTGTAAATCTGAATAACTTTATAAATCTTGAAATATTTATAATGTCATGCACGTGCATATAAATGTAGTGTCATGCATAGGTATAGATGTACATAATATCATTATGCCTCTGAGGGCATCCCATCATATCGTCTCGGCTTTTGTGGGCCACATCATCAACATATACCGGCTGATCAGGTGGTGGTGCGTATATAACACCGTAACCTTTTCCCATATCCCATATACATATATTTACATACATACGCATATATAACGCCATCTGGTCATGGATCAATGCACATGTATAAATGAGTGAAATGCATGAAAATACGTAATAATCTCAATATCCCTTTCGGATAAACTTTTTCAATTGCGTATTATTCTGAGACCAACGAACAGAAGATAATAATAATTCACATGGGGAATCAAGAATATAGACACCCCTAGTATTTCTATGAATAGAGTAATTTATGAAAACTTTGCGTCTGCTTGTTTCTTCTGTATAATTTGGATCACGCCAAAAGAAAGAAGGGATGGCCTTAACAAACCTGGAGTAGGGAAAACTCAATATGATATTCCGTTGGAAACCTTCGTGGATTGAACTTAGAACTCCAAAAATCGGATTAAGCTTCTGCTTTTTTGAATTTTTTGAACGAAATTAGCTTCTGCTTTATGAAATTCTTGAATGAAATGAGCTTCTGCTCCTTTGATTTTTTTGAAAGAAATTAGGCTTCTTCTCCTTGAGTATGTCTCTCACCTAAGGATTTGGATATTTTTGATCTTGTTTTGTCCAAATGAATGGATAAGACCTTTTAATTGCTATAGAAGTATATGAATACTTAGTCACTTCCTATATTTGTGGCTTCTTGCAACGTTTGGGGGGGGGGGGGGGGGGGGGGGGGGGGGGGGAGAGGGGATAATTTATAAATTTTTATCCACTTATTAGTTGACTGGGTAATGTCCTGTTACCTAGTAATTAACCAATTACCCGTATAATTAAGAATTATCTCAAACTACCTAAAAATAATACTCATTTTTAATATACTTTATACATCATTTTATCACGCCCATATGGTACCTTGTATGGTACTAGTCCATAATTATCGGGTACTATCGCTTGACCCGTATTTTATCCCAAATCTGCCACTTTCAACGAAACTCATTTTCTTTAATTCGTGTACCCTTTATCCTTCATGACACTTCTTTCTCGCTTGTTATAAATAGCATAAATACGTTAACCTTAAGATAATCTCATCCCCGAGTCTATGTCAATTAACTGAAGACGAAACTTAACGTACGAAAATGCGAGATGTAACACTTCCGGCAGCTGAGAGGCCCTTAGCATTGGATGTTCAGTCCTTAGCTAGTCACTTCGTGAGATTGGATATTTCAGATCTTTGCCGAGTATTGGCTTGTGTGGTTGCTCGGTCTTCTTTTTATGACCATATCAGGGAGGGCCAGTATGATGATCCTCATCTTCTAGTCCTTTAGGACAAGGTTCGCCGATGTGAGGCCAGAGATGTGACTATTGGTGATGACGGCGTGATGAGGATGCAGGCTGGATATGTGTGCCCAATGTAGATGGGCTTCGGGAGTTAATTCTTGAGGTGGCACACAGCTCGCGGTACTCCATTCATTCGGGTGCCGCGAAGATGTACCAGGATTTGAGACATCACTATTGGTGGAGGAGGTAATAAGGGCGGAATGTCCTGGATAAGGTGAACGTGATTCAGGATCAACCTCTAAGGCATTGTATCTCATGTCGCCTTTGATGACATGAAACTTGGTATTTTGAATCGTACCGGCCACGTCGACTGGGAGGATGAGTTCCCTTTTGGTCGTCTCGCTTGCCATATTGAATCCATTGAGGACTCGAGAGGCGGGCACGATCTGGTCAAGCAGTCCGAGCTGCTCCACCACCCTCGACCTGATGATGTTGGTCGAGCTACCTGGATCTATGATCACACGTTTAACTTGAAATTTATTCAAAAGAAAAGAGATTACCAGTGCGTCATTATGAGGCTGAGACAAGGTCTCGTTGTCCTCCTCGCTGAATGTGAGGGCATCCTACGGTATGTATCTCCAAGTTCGCTTTTCCATGGTAGTGGATACTTTTTTTCGCTTGAAAATGGGCCCTTGCGGCATCATCCCCTCCAATGATCATGTGGATGACATGCTGTGGTTCTTTCAGACACATCAATTCTGGATTCTTCTTCAGACCCATCATTTTGAGGAAACCCCTGCCCGTGCAGTTTTCAGGCATCAGCAACCCCGGAGATTCCCAAGTTAGACCGACCAATCCTCCTATCTCTTCTAATAAAGGTGTCATTTCAAGGTTCCCAAAGCGGAACATGGACCTATCGCAATCCCAAAATAGATTAGCATCCTCTATCATCATTTTGTTTGGCTGAATATCTAGAAGAGATGGTAGATTGCCCAGGTGTTTTCTGACGAGAGTTTTTTCACTAGAATGGAGGTCCTCCCACCAATTTAGCAGCCTAGGGTGAATATTGGCGACCATGCCGAATCTGGGGACTTCGTGCCTCATTTTTCTGCAAAGCGAAATAAGGTTATGCCCTTACCCTCACCATATTCGACTATTTAACACCAATAATTAGCAAGACGCATTTAGTTCTCCAAATAAATGCACAGAATGTGAGGGTGTCCGTTTGGGTTTTAGGGAAACCCAGTGGACTTTGGACAAGGCTATCTTAAAGGCTATGGTGCGGTCAACACGTTAGCCTGGCTAGGTTTGACCATGATGCATGCAACAATATAACGGAGTAAGGTTTATATGGGGTTTTAGACCGGTACCCTTGAGCGGACAACTCAAGGGGGGAGGCACGGAACTGTCAACTGCACCGATGATCGACTAGTTTTACCGCAAATACGCCTTTCCGAATTTAAGGGGTAATAATATAGGAAGAGCGCAACCACTCATTGTAAGAGTTGCTATAGTATTTTGTTTGGCACGAGTGGAGTATGAATGTCGAGCATGATATGCAATAAATAAGCATTTAAACAAATAGTCATGTATTTGCACGTTAAGGAAAGCGGTAAATACAACAGTTATGATGGAAAGCAGTTACAAAGGAAAACAAAGAGACATGTTAGTTTTGTTCATGTGAAATAAATACTTGAAAGAAGTAAACAAATAATGGCATGTAAGTGGGAAGGGAAAGGGTGCAAGCATTAAACGAAATTAAAGGTCCAATATTCACGAAATGATTTGTAATGGTATAAGCGTAGGGATATCCCCAGCAGAGTCTCCATGCTGTCGCGCCCCCTTTGTTTTTCCTTAAGCGGAGATCGGGTTCATTACATTCTGACAACTCCCTTTAAAGGAAGAGGGTTAAAAGAATAGTCGCCACCTAACGATTTTTAAGGTGCGTTAGGGCACCTAGAGTAATTAACTCATGAGACTAGTTTGCATTACCAGAGATTGGGTAAGGGTTTGAAATTATCCTAAGGGGAAGGTATTAGGCACCCCTCAGGATCCACAACTGTGGTTCCCGGCCAAATGGTTTTCGTGAATTTTGTACAATAAGCAAGTAACAAGCAATGGCTCAAATAAGAGGGGATTTCAAATAAGCATTGAAGTTATTAAATTTAGGAAGAACTAATAAAACATTTGAGAGAAAGACATCCTAGGTTTAAACAATATGGGTCACATCAATGCAATACCCGATAGATACTCCTCAGAGAAGGGCTACACGTGGTATTAGCGCACCGGTTATCATATCCATATTCTACCCTTTCCCACCCCGTGAAGGTAATTAAAATGTGTGTTGGTCACAAAACTCTATTGCGTGCTATTACGCATCCCATCCTATCAGTCCCAGAGGAGGCTAGGACTACTATCCTAAAAGGGAGGTACTAGGCTGACCCCTTAGGTTTAAAGGACAAGATTCTGAGCGACAAGCAAAAACAATTAGAACTTCAAATAAGGGGAAAGACATAAAATAGCAGATATGAGGCCCAAGTATTCCTCCACAAGTTATGCACATAACTAGCACGACTCAAACACAAGTAAGGCCTTTTTAACTTCAGAACCTAAGGCATGATATCTAAGCGAGAATGCAATAACGATGCAGTTTTAGTACTGAATTTTAGAGAAGGAATTTTACCAGTTTCTAACTACTGATTTTAACATGTTGTTAGTCAAACAATATGTATAAAGAGGTATACTTTAAGTTTTAACAAGTTTAATACCTAAGGCTTTCCTAGGCGTACCAATTACTACAAAAATTGCTCAACTTATACTGTTCTAAGTGTCCAGCTTTCAGAAAATAGTTATTAAACTGGGGTGAGTCTGTTTTAACCCTTAACCAGGCTAGGGGGGTGCTTAAAAGAATACAAATATAGTCCTAGGAAGCATGATATCTAATGCAAAGTAAGAATGCAAAATGATGCAGGACCTAAGCGGGATATTCTAAATGCATGAATTACGCATTGTTTCGAGATAGGCAGTATGACAGTTTCAATTATTGTTTACCTAAAGCAGGATCTCTATAGCGTGGTAAGATAAGGTCGTAATTCGTTAATACGTTCATCCTAAGGTGAGAGTTTAGATCACATTTCAGAATACATAGCCAAAATCACATGATAGCAATTTGTTGTCGTTATTAACCCTATGTACAGGATTTCTAAGTGACATGAGATGTTGAATGCAATAAAGCTGAGCAACATGATATGTATGGCATGTTTGTTGTAACTAGACATGGTTACTATTGCACACATAAGGAAAGTAAACCTAAGGCATGATCTCTACCCGTATCTACACTATAGCATGCATATTCCCACCCGTTTTCACTATCCAACCCCAAATATTTGTTTACAAATTATTACAGACCAGAGATCATAAATTACATAACCAAAAGAAAAATAAGAAGTTATCTCTATAGGGAGCCTTCATTTAGGCCCAGATCTTCCAAACCTCAATGCCTTTAGTATTGCGTAGCCTTTCATAGTCCGGATGTGTCAAAGTTCCCTAAGGACCTCATGAGATCCCGGGCAATGCTCGCACCCAGACATAGTCACCAAGAGTTAAGCATGTGCAGTGTGGAAATACCAGCCTCAGTGTGTCAAAGTTTAGAGGGAACTCAAGAGGTTCCCAAAGCAGTGCTCACACTGAGGGCGTGGAACTTAAGGATCTAAGAATAAAGTGAAGTGCCAGGGGTGAGTTTTAAAAAAAAGGTTTTGAAAGACACGGTGTTGAAAGAGACTAAGTTGAAAGATTTTATAACTAAGAGAGTCGTTTGGAAAATAGGTTTTCGAAAACAGCAGTGGAATCATATAAATGACAGACCACTCATAGAACCCAAACAAATTCCAACAATACTCAAAGAACAGCCTTCACACAAGGATCATGGGAGCTGGGGACAAATATATCACATAACAGAGAGAAGTCCTTGCAATTGGTGCATATGGTAATACATAGATTCAAGAGTACTTGATTAAACATAGTTGCAAAAACAATCAGAGAGGCTTAGGGGATTCATGGGAATCAGGAGGCAGCAGAGCACAAGATTTAATACTAAACATGACAGTAAAATAACTTGGGACAATGACCCAATACATGCATACTAGGAATAGACAACAACATATAAGTATTAGTCTGGTTACTGATTCAACAGAGCATGCAGACCCTAAAGAGATAAGACATGTCTAGCATACATATATGGAACAAAGAGGTTAATTGAATGTTGAACAGCAGAACCACAGATAGAAACAAATCAGGAATATGATAAATTGAAGCAACAGGAAACACATTGGTTTGAAACTTGAATCAGAATTAGAACATACCAGTGTAAGAGATAATGAACACAGCATGAGCAAGACAGATAGCACAATTATTAGCCTTGTCTTGTAGCCTGCTAACAATAGGCAGTATAAGTAGCACAAAAGAGATAGAGCAGAGAGTTTAAGTGTAAGAGAGATAGCTTTGAACCACAAGTGTTCCTGTCTAGAGTCTATCCTAAGAGAGCATATTTATAACAGTTTGAAGGCTAGGTAAATAAGGTAGGAATCATGTTAGCATATCAATTGAGGAACTCAGAATCAATCAATCAGGAAAGTAAGGCAACTACTCCCTTAAGTTAAGGGAACTAGTTCAAACGGTCAGGACCAGTGACACATAAGGCAAGAGGGACCAGTACATGATTAATAAGGAAGGAATCAGTTTGTTCAGTAATTGTAATAACTCAGAATCAGTAAAATAAAAATTAGAAATCTTCCCTTAATTAAGGGAGTCATTTCAAACGGTAGGTAGCAAATAAGGAAAGAACTCACGTAGCAGGGGTATAGCAATCAAAGAGGTAATTCAAACATTGCAAGTACAGAACAAGTAATTAGGGCTAGGTACCTAGAGTCTAATTAAGGAAATAACAGTAAGGATCCCTTAATAGTGCAGTCAACCACGTAATAAGGTAATATAATGATTTGAAGTTGTAAAAACAAGGAAAGTAGTCGGAGATCAGTAAAGAGTCTTCACACTAGAAACCAGGGATTCGAAATTGGTACTAAGTAAGGGAAAGCCTCGTGTATCTAAGGAAATATTCAGAATCAACAGAGGATATCGTACGAAAATCAGTATAGTACTACTCACAATCATTCATGGATTCAAGACAGTACTGATTCAAGCAGGATAAACACAGAAGAAGCAACAGAATTAAAGACCCAATAGCATAGTGAAGGAATAATCACAAAGAATCAGGGACTACTCATGGGGAAACAGACACACATACAAATCGAAAGAAAAAGACATACTCAGAATTTAGAATACAGTGTTAAAACTAAAGTTTTAACATAATAAATCGTGATTAAAAGTGATAAAACATTTAAGCATATGAGAGAAATCACTTGAACTTTGAAGAAATCGTTTTGCAGAAAAAGTTTTAGAAACCTTAAGCGAAAACCCGTTTAAAATAGAAAACCTTTAAGAAAAATACTATAATAACTCGTAATAAGCTTGGATCTAGTGTATATCTAAGAGAATAGAAAGTTTCAAATATTAGGGTTTTACAGAAAACCTCAGAGAGGGTAAAAAGAACCTCGAACAGCACTAGCTTGAGCCTCATAGGTCATAACCTTTCTCAGAATCAAGCTTTTGGAGGCTTGAAGTGAACAAGGGACACCAGGGTGTAAGCAGACGGGTTCTTGCCCTTTGAGGGCCTTAGGGAGGACATCACCGGCCTAGGAGAGCCATGAGAGGCAAGAGGACGAAAGCTTCAAGGTCTCCGGCAAAGGGGTGGCCGGAGAAGATGAAGGAATTCATCGAAACTGAAGAGACTGAAGTATCCAAAAGAGACTAGGGAGAGAGAAACGAGAGTAGAGAGATTAGGGGTCGTGAGATAATGAGGGGTTGGAGGGGGGTAGGTTAGGAGTTAATTATGGAAGGTCTAATCTGGACCATTGATCAAATTTGATCAACGGTCGAGATTGAGTCCTAGGTTGGGCCGGGTATGGTAGTATAGGTTTGGACGTGGGTATTGGGTCAATTAATCAGATGGGTTTGGGTTTGGTTAGGCTATAATTTAAATAAATGTGGCTAAACGTTAAATACCCATTAAGAAATAGATAAATAGTTACTAAAAATAGCCAATAATTGTATAAAATGAAATTAATGCTAAATAAATGAAATTAAGGTAATTAGCTAATATTAAATATAAAAATGATCAGTATTGAATTAAAAATAACGCGCAATTAGGCCATGGTTGCAAAATTTGTATAATTATAGTTAAATAGTGCCTAATTGGTTAATTTGTAAAATAATTGAATCCTAATAGAATTAAATAGGATTAAAAAGATATATTGTGCTAGGTAACATTTGAAAATTATTTATAATACCATTTATGAATAATTATTGAATATAAAATACTAAATAAACAGGAGAATAATTTGATAAAAATATGAAGAAATTATGGAAAAATACCAATTATTATAAAAAGTAATTTTGAAGGTATATATGCAAGTTGGAAAATAATTTGAGAAAAAATTGGGTATAAACACATGCTCGGCCTCATTGTTAGTCAAACACAAAGTTATTATGGATTGTCTAGTTATGCCGCTCGTAGGTGGTAGAACTATGCCGAGCCCGGACCCTTTCACGTTCGAGGCACCGTCAGTAAAAATGGTCCATACCCCCGATGATGTGCCCGTTTTTAGCAAGAGTTCTTTCACTACCCCGGGCACGAGGGAAAATGTAAAGTCATCCACGTAGTCCGCCAAAATTTGAGACTTGATAGCTGTTCGGGTTTGATACTCGATATCATACCATCCGAGTTCGATTGCCCATTTGGCCAATTACCCCGATAATTCGGGCTTATGCAAGATATTTCGAAGAGGATATGTAGTTAAAACACATATGTTGATACCCAGGTTTTCCTAAAATTATTTTTAAACCTGCATATATACCTTCAAAATCAGTTTATATAACAATTGGTATTTTTCCATAATTTTCCTATTTTTATCCATTTATTTCTAATTTATCTAGTACTTTTAAATTGCATTGCAAATGTTTTCAATACATTTCTTGGTTCAATATATCATTTTAATCCTATTAGGATTTAATTATTTCACAAATCAGCCGAATTGACATTATTTGGTTATAATTACAATAACTTTGCAATTATAGCCTAATTATACATTTTATGCTATTTTAATTCAATAATCAGTTATTTTATATTTTAAGACTAGTTAATCACCTTAATTTCATTTACTAAGCATCAATCTCATTTTTTATAATTATTAACCATTTTTTAAATATTTATCTATTTTTAAATGGGTATTTAACTAATAGCCACCTTTAATTCCAATTCTAGCCTAGTTTTACCCGGACCCCAACCCAATTAATCGGCCCAAAACATTAGGCCTAGTCTCTAAAGCCTACCCGACCCAATCCCCATTTCAGTTTGAGCCGTTGATTATTTCAAATCAACGGCCCAGATTAACCCTTACCATTAATAACCCCCTAATGACTACCCCCCGTCTCATTCATTCCCCGTTTCATCATCTCTCTATCTCCCTCTCTCTCTATCTATGGTTCTCTCTAGAACCTTCTCACCTTCCCCCCCTTCCGATAAGCTCTGTTCATCTTCTCCGGCCACCTCTCTCACCGGAAATCATGACCTTTACCACTCCTAGCCTATGTCTCACCCCACGCTGGCTTGACACTACCCTGAGATCCTCAAGTGAACCTGCAGCGGTTCAACTCCCACCTATGGCCTTTCATGACATTTTCCGGCCATCTCCGGCCGTTCGAGTAAGATCTATGACTTTCCGGCTAAAACCGGTAATATTTTGGGGTTTTCTTATCTTTTCTGGGTTCTCTTTGAAACCCTAAATCTTAAAACTTTCCGATTCTTTTAGATCTATGATAGATTTGTGTATATTCTGAGCTATTTCGTTGTTTTTCTCAAAGATTCTCTGATTTCTCTAAAATGACTCTTCGTTTTCAAACTAGGGTTTCATGACCCCTTCTGAAATGATTTTCCTATGATTTTTTAGTGTCAACCTAGGATTCCTACTGTGTTTTATCGATTTATTTAAGTTTCTCTCTCTTATCTGAGTTGTTATGTTGAAACCCCTAATTTTTAGTCCTAAACCCTATGTTCCTGATTTTGTCTTTGATAATATGTTTGCATATGTGCTTGCGTCTCATAAGCTTTATGGTTCTCTGATATTTTACCCTATGTTGTTCATCTATGTCTCTGATTTTTCTTGCTTTTCCGGTTACATCAATGTTTACTTTGTAATTCATGCGAATCCCTAGTTTCATATGATTTCATTACTAGGGTTCTTGACTTCTTGCCTATTGGCTATTTAATTCGTGTTAATTTCCGTTAATTGATGTTATTCCTATTCGAATCCCAGATTCCCAGGGATTAGTGTCCTTCACTGATCTCATATGGTAATATATTACTGAAATTCAACATTTGAATTATTTCCTTGCCTTATTTGGTCGACTGTTGTGTCACATGGACTCTTATGTTATTTCCTTAATAGAAATATTCTAAACCTAGTCTCAATTACATGTCCCATACTTGTACTGTGCTAAATTATTTCCTTATATATGCAGTCACATATGGTATCTTTCATTAGTTGTTGTCTGCATATTACCCTTTGAACTTAACTCCTTCAATTAAGGGATACCTATGCTGATTTTATACCGATTGATACACAGTCCCTTAATTAATGGTTAACTTTTATTCCTACCTTATTTGCTACCTGTTTTAAAAACTATATATACATTACTTCTCATTAGTATAACAGGGACGAATTTGGTTCAATAACTCTCTCTCCCACAACTAAAACTTTTTACTCTTTGTTCTCTCTTCTGTGCTACTTGTTATTACTCTGAGTTAGCCGGCTACAAGACAAGGCTAACTATTGTGCATCTCTTATTTCCTACTTTGAGTTTACTGTCTTCTCCACTTCACTGGTATGTCCTAATTCAAATTTCATTTCTGAAACCAACATGTTTCTATTACTGTTGCAATTCATTGTGTTTCTGATATGCCTCTATTTACTATTTTGTTGTTCAACATGTAATTAAAACCTTTACTTCATCTAGTATGTTAAGCTATGCTTTATGAACTTAAAACATGTTTCAATGTATTCTACTCTACTCATATGTTTGTAAATTAGTCTGATTAGGGCATACTCTACTGCCTTAAGTTGTTTGATACTATTATGTTTAGGCTAATCCTATACCATGATGTATCCCAATTCCCTGAACCCCTTAGGAACTTCTGATTGTGTACCTATGCATATCTCTGCCTGCTACATGCTTGCCCTCACATGCTCTAATTTGTCCTTCAAATCCCATTACCCCTGTTTGTGGTTGTTGTACTGTTCTTTGTTTTTGTGTGATGCTGAACTTGTTTAGGTCTTGAGATTGGCGTTTCTGATCTTTTCAAACTGTTTCATTGGTTAAACTTTATTTTGTTATAAAAAACATTTCAATTAAGCTTTTCAAAACTGTTTTCTTACTCAAAGCTTTCAAAACTATGTCAAGCACTCTCACTCTATTCTTAGACCCCTTAAATTCTGCCCCCTTTGTGTGAGATTGCTTTGGGACCCCTGAGCTCCCTCTGAACTTTGACACACTAAGGTTGGCCTTTCCACACTGTACTTACTCTACTATGGCTATGAAATCTGGGTGTGAGCACTGCCCGGGATCCCTTGAGGTCCTTAGGGAACTTTGACACACCCGGATTATGAGAAAGTCTATGAAACATCATTCGGGCACTGAGGATATGGAGATTGGGCCTATATTGCGGGATCCCAATAGATAGCTTCTTATTTTCTATTTAATTTATGTAATTCATACCCAATGGTCTGTAATAATTATTTGTAAACAAACTCTGGGGTTGGATAGTGAAAAAGGGAGGGTAATATGCATGATGTAGTATAATCAAGGGTAAAAAGCATGCTCATACGTCTACTTTTCTTCTGTGCGCAATAACAACCATGATTAGGTATAATACATGCCAAGCATGCCATGCATTAGATATCATGCTCCCTAGGATTCATATGTATTGTTTTCAGCATCTCATCGTCACTTAGAACTCCTGTCTCTAAGGCAAATAACAACATTAGCATAAACCGTCATTATGTAATTCTGCCTATTCTGAAACTCATTTAGAAATCTTGTCCTAGGATAAATGCGTTAACATAAGCTCCAATCATGTCTCTCCATGCTATAACCATGCCACGCACTTAGAAATCATGTTTTAGGGTAAAACCACATTAAAACAAAATGTCATTTCTGCCTATTCTGAAATTGTGCATAATTTGGTATGCATTTAAAAATCCTGTTTTAAGTTATTCTGCATGTTTTCTGCATTATATATCATTTTCTAGGATCACACTCACCTAATTACACTTAGTTTAAATACAGATGTATAAAGACCATGAAACAGTCACCATGTTCTAACAACTGGTAATTAATTTTTGTATATTCTGCCATACTTAGAACTGCATGTCCTTAGGTATAACAACCTAAAATAGCCAACAATTTTGAACAATTGTTTCCTAATATCCCATACCTAGGCAAGCCTTAGGTAATCAACCATAAAAAATAAAACTAGAACTGTCATTTGTGATTATTGTTTAACTGTCAGTATGTTTTAAAACCAGTAGGAAAAACTGATTAGGACTTCCTCTCTGAGTCATGCAATAAATATGTCTTTCTGTTGTTATCACTTAGATACCATTCTTAGGATCTAAACTTAAACCCAGACCTTAGTTGTGTTTGAGTCACGTTGATTACTTGCATTATCTGTGGAGGTATTTTGAGCCCCTTTCATGTTTATGTGTTATACCCTGTTTGCAGTCCTACTTGTTTTTCTATATGTCGCCTTAGTATTTTTTTACCTTTAAAACCTGAGGGTCGGCCTAGAACCTCCTTTATAGGATAGAAGTCCTAAACTCCTCCGGGACTAATAGGAAGGGACATGTAACAGCATGCAATAGAGGTCGTGACCAACACTCGCTTTAATTACCTCACGGGGTGGGAAAGGGTAGATATGGATATGATGACGGGTGCGTTAATACCATGTGTAGCCCCTCTTCGAGGAGTTTCATACCGGGTATTGCATTGATGTGATCCATATTACAAACAAACCTAGGATACTCTTACTTGATATACATGCTTAGACTATAACTCTTTTCAAAATCTATCTCTCTATCAACTGCTTTCAAACCTATGTGTACTTAGACTAAAATCCCTTATTATTTGAATCATATTTGTTTATTTGCTAATTGTAAAAAATTCACAAAAGCTATTTGGCCGGGAACCACACTTGTGGATCCTGAGGGGCACCTTTCCCTTAGGATAATTTCAAGCCCTTACCATGTCTCTGGTTATCAAACGTAGTAGTAAATGAACCCTGATAGGTGCCCTAACGCACCTAAATATCTTTAGGTGGCGACTCTTAAAATATGCAAACCCTTTTCCCAAAAGGAACGAGTTATCCCAACAAATGTCATAAACCCTTTTAAACTGACCCCTAAAGGAGTGCTTTGGGGAAAAAAGGGGCGCGACAACATATAGGGTGGCATTGAAAGTAAGGTTTCAATTTTCTAAATGCACTTACTAATGCAATGGCTAGTTTTTCTAAGTGAGGATACCTGGTTCAGCATCTCCTAGGGTCCGAATTACGTAATAGACAGGGAATTGCGTACCTTGTTCTTCTCGAACTAACATACCACTTACCGCTACCTCCGACACGGCCAAATATAAGTATAGCATTTCGTCCTCCTTCGGGGTGTGGAGTAAAGATGGGCTCGAGAGATACCTCTTTAGTTCTTCCAAAGCATGTTGGCATTCCAGGGTCCGCCCGAAGTTATTTTTCTTCTTGAGTAAGGAGAAGCAGTGATGACTCCGATCTGATGACCTCGAGATGAATCGGCCTAGGGCTGCTATCCACCTGGTCAGCCGCTATACTACTTTCACACTATTCACCACGATGATCTCCTCGATGGACTTTATTTTGTCGGGGTTGATCTCGATCCCCCTAATCGATACCACAAAGCCCAAAAATTTACCCGATCCGACTCCGAAGGAGCATTTCTCGGGGTTGAGCTTTATGTTGTACCTCCTTAGGATATTGTATGTTTCCTGCAAATGAGACAAATGGTCCTCTGCGTGCAAGGACTTAACTAACATGTCACAATGTAAATTTCCATAGACTTTCCTACTTGATGCTCGAACATCTTATTAACTACGCGTTGATATGTGGCTCCCGCATATTTTAGCCCGAAGGGCATTACATTATAACAATATGTGCCATACTTCGTGATGAATGGAGTCTTTTCCCGGTCCTCCTGGTTCATTTGAATTTGATTGTACCCGGAGTAGGCGTCGAGAAAGGTAAGGATCTCGTGGTCGGTCGTATCATTTATCATACGATCGATGTTGGTCAATGGAATGAATCTTTAGGCCATGCTTTATTCAAATCTTTATAATCTACACACATTCTCAATTTATTCCCTTTTTAGGGACTACTACTACATTACCTAGCCATTCGGGGTATTTTACCTCCCTAATGGATCCTATTTCCAGAAGTTTTTTACCTCGTCTTTGATGAATGCATGCTTTACCTCGGACTGAAGCCTCCTTTTTTGTTTCACCGGTTTGAACATGGGATTGACACTTAGTCAATGGGTGGCCATCCCCGGTGGGATCCTTGTCATGTCTAAATGGGACCAAGCGAAGAAATCATTGTTATCAATAATAAATTGAATGAGTTTTTTCCTGAGTTTGGGGGTTAGTCCCGTTCCCAGGTATACCTTTAGATCAGGAAGATGTTCGACCAATACGGCATGTTCGAACTCTTCGACTGTAGACTTTGTTGCATCCGACTTCTCGGTGGCAGCGAAGGCTCGAGGGGTGAGGAAGTCCTCTTCATCGTCCTTGACCACCTATTCATCGGTCACCTGTCCCTCGGGTTCGACCGAGGGTATAGACTCCAGTTGCTATTTGGTTGTTTCCTTGTCCTTTGACTTCTCCGAGGTGGAAGGCGTCAACGCTGGTGCCAATTCGTGCACCGTGAACATCTCATTTGTCGTTTTCTGCTCTCCATACACTGTCTTTACACCATCCTTTATTGGGAACTTCATCATTTGATGAAGAGTTGATGGCACCGCCCTCATACTTTGTACCCACGGCCTACCAAGTAAGGCATTGTGTCGCGCCCCCCTTTTTCCCCTCGCCGAGAGGTCAGGTGCAGGACATTCGGGTTGAGGCAACTCTTTCCTTTTGGGAAAAGAAGTTTGCAAGTTTTGGAGAGTCGCCACCTAATGATTTTAATGGTGCGTTAGGGCACCTAAAGGGGGTTCAATTACAACTACGTTACTAACCAGAGATTGGGTAAGGGCTTGAAATTATCCCAAGGGGAAGGTGTTAGGCACCCCCCAGGATCCACAAGTGTGGTTCCCGGCCAAATAGTTTTCGTGAATTTGTACAATTAGCAAATAACAAGTAAGAAGGCTCAAGTAAGAGGGGGTTTCAAATATTAAACAAGCAAGTGTCTGGAAAACAGTTGTGACAAAGTTTTGAAAAAAATTATAACCTAACATTTAAAGAAATGGTATCCTAGGTTTGAAATAAAATGGATCACATCAATGCAATACCCGATAGACACTCCTCAAAGAGGGGCTACACGTGGTATTAGCGCATCGGTCATCATATACATATTCTACCCTTACCCACCCGTGAAGATAATTAAAGCGCGTGTTGGTCACGACCTCTATTGCGTGCTATTACCCGCCCCATCCTATCAGACCCGGAGGAGGGTAGGACTACTATCCTAAAGGGAGGTACTAGACGGACCCTCAGGTTTAAAGGTAAAATTCTAAAGCGACAGGTAAAAACACTTAGGACTGCAGCAAATGAGAAACACATAGGAGCATACAAGAGGCTCAAATTTACCTCAAAAGGTTATGCACATAATTAGCACGACTCAAACATACATAAGGGCAGTGTTGATTGGAATCCTAAGACATGGTGTCTAGGTGATTTTAAAACATAACAGAGAGGAAAATTTGTAATTCAAAAAAGGCCTAATCAGTTTTGCCTACAGATTTCAAACCTGTTGAATGTTAAGCAATCTACACAAGGAAGCAGATTTCCAGTTTTAACAAATTTATCACCTAAGGCTTGCCTAGGTGTAAAAACAATGTGCCAGTATCAGAATTACTTAAAGAAAACTGCTTGAAATAATATTATTAAACACGCTATTCTAAGTGATCGAAGTTCAGGATTATTACTAACTGTTGTCAAAACTGAATAAACTGTTTTTATCAGCAATTGGATTAGAGGTGCCTAAACGGATATGATGCAATCCTAAGGACATGATCTCTAATGCACAAAAATACAGAGCGATGTATATGTGGAGCCTAAGCAGGATTTCTAACGGTTTAAGCATGCTTCAATATATGCGGATATGACATGTTGATTGCTATTATTTAACCTAAATAGGATCTCTAAGTGTCAATAGTGCATTGCAGTTTCAGGAAATACAGCGTAACTTGCTTATTGGTTTGTCAGGCCTAATGCATGATTTCTAGGTGTGCATGGCAGCGATAGCAAGGAACATCATTATTAGCAGGATTTTTTTAAAGCAAAGTAAGTATGCTAAAACAAAAGAATCCTAAGAAGCAGGATCTCTAATGCATGAACATATAAACCTACACAGGATCTTTATTGCGCAGATAGGAAATAAAGCCTAAGCATGGTTTCTACCCTTGTCATGACTTAAGCATGCATAGTTATCCCTCCCATTTCATTATCCAACCCCCATAAGTTGTTTACAATTTATTTCAAGCCCGGAATTATGAATTACATAAACAAAGTAGAAAATAAGAAGTTATTCTATTGGGGGCCTTCAATAGGCCCAAATCCTCCAAACCTCACTGTCTTTTAGTGTTTCGTAGCTGTTCATAGTCCGGGTGTGTCAAAGTTCCCTAAGGACCTCAGGGAGGGCTCCCGGGCAATGCTCACACCCAGACATGGTAACTAGGACTTAAACATGTGCAGTGTGGAAGTACCGACCTCAGTGTGTCAGAGTTCAGAGGGAACTCAAGAGGTTCCCAAACCAGTGCTCACACTGAGAGGGTGGAACCTAAGGGTCTAGGAATAAAGTGAAGTGCAAGAGATGAGTTCGAAAAGGTTTTGACAGAAACAATGTTGAAAGGGAATTTACTTAAAACATTTTATAAGCATGAGAGTTCGTTTAATAAAACAACTTTTAGAAAAGAGAGTAGAGCAATAAACAAAAGTCTAGACATAACACCCAAAAATAGGTTCATACACAGCTAAAGAACACAGAACCAAGGCAGGTTAAGCAAACACAAACAAGGATAATGGGGTTTGGGGACACATAGGTAAACATATAATTGCAGGAGCACTTAAGTACAGAATCAACCATATGCTAAAGGGGTTAAGGAACTTTAGAATTAACAGAATCAGGTAACTTAAAGTACCAGTTGCCTTGTCCAAGACAAGTTCATTCTAAACTAGTTAAGCATACCAGGGAACAGGGTTGCAGTGAGACATGCAATAGAAAAGGGAAATAACATTTCATGAACATGCTGATTCTAAGGAAGCATACAGGTAAAGAGATAAGGTAGACATATTAGTGGCAAGTTGAACAACAAAACCATAAATAAAAACATACTAGAAACAAGATGAATTGAAGTAATAAAAGGACCATATTGTTCCTGGAACTTAAATAGAAATCAAGACATACCAGTATGGAATAGAGTAAGCACAGAGCAAAGAATGAGCAAACACATAAGGAAAGAATGTAAAACAATGTTCATGGCAAGCAATTAAGTATCCCTTAATTGAAGGTTGAACTCAAACGACTAGTAGGTAAGCATAATTAAGGAAAGTTACCATGCATAGGACATATAAGAAGACAATTTCAGACCAAATCAAGCAAGCAATTGAGATTAGGTTCGGAAAAATATCAATAAAGGAAGCAATATCAATCATAGTAACAAATCAAGGTAAGAAATATAAGTTAGGGGTTGGAAATTAGAAGAATATCTCATGAGAGATCAGCAGGGCTTTTCGAATCATAGTGAATCAGGGATTCAAACAACCAATGAATATAAATTCTTATGTATAACGGGAATAACCACATTATAAGCAAAGCGCCAAGTCAGGCAACAATTGAGTGACAAATAGCACAAAATAAAGGACTCGAGCAAGCATAATATTAATTGAAGAGAATCAACATGAAACAACACAGATGTTAAGAAAGAACACAGAAACCCTAGTGTATGAAATTAGGGATCAAGTGAGTTAGGGGGCAAGAAGAACCAAAGACAAACAACATAGGGTAAAGATCAATGAAACACAAACACATATGCAAACACACAAGCAAACCAGTAGTTTTCAGGGCTTAGCCCTATAAATTTGGGTTTCACACAGATGCTAGTACGAATCAGCAGAGTAGACATGATACACACAAAAGAGACGAACAGTCATAAACCCTAAAAGGAAAAAAAGATTAAAATCACCAGAAATTCAAGCTACTCGTGACAATCAAGCACATATACTGACCAAACCACAAGGAAAAGGTTTTAATAATGGTAAATATGAGGAAAATCATGAGGTAATGTTAGAAATCAACAAGGAAAACCATTTTGAAAAAGGGTTTAGGAACCCTAGTTAAAATAAATGAAGAACCGTTTAGGGGAAACGGAAAATCTTTAAAGAAAACATCATAATAACTCATAATATGCATAGATCTATTGTAGATCTAAAAGAATCGGAGGTTTCAGGCATTAGGGTTTCAAAGAAAACCCCAGAAAAGATAAGAAGAACCTCAAATGTCACTGGCTCAAGCCTCAAAGGTCACAAATCTTACTCGAAATCAAGCCTTGGAGGCCTGAGGCAAGTAGGAACGCCATGGGTGTGAGTAGACGGGTCCTCGCCCTTCGAGGGCCTTAGGGATGACATTACACGCATAAGTGAACCATAGGAGGCAGAAGGTGAGGAATCCATGGTCTCCGGTGGAGAAGGTCGCCGGAGAAGATGATAGGACTCATCGGAGCAGGGAAAAGACAGAATTCTCTAGAAGAGACTAGAGATAGAGAGGGAGAGAGTATAGAGATTAGAGACGGTGAGAATGAGAGAGGTCAAGGGGGTTAGATGAGTTTAATTATGGTAATGAGGATCTGGGCCGTTGATCTAATTTGATCAATGGCCCGGGGTTGGGCCGGGTAATTAGTTGGGTTAAAAGATTGGGGTATTATGTTGAAATCAAAAAATTAAAAGTGGCTAGATTTTAAATACCCGTGAAAAATAAATAAAATAATTAATAAAATAGTTAATAATTATATAAATATAAGATTAATGCTAAGTAAGTGAATTTTAAGGTAATTTGCTAATTATAAAATATAAAACGACTAATTATGGGATTAAAATACCATAAATGCACAATTAGGCCACATATGCAAAATTTGTGTAATTATAGCTAAGTAGTGCCAAATTGGTTAATTTGCGAAATAATTAAATCAGAATAGGATTAAAATAATATATTGAACTGGGAAACGTTTTGGAATTATTTATAATATAGTTTATGAATAAATATTGAATATAAAACACTAAATAAATAAGAAAATGAATTGATAAAAATATGAAAAATACCATTCATTAGGAAAAGTGATTTTGAAGGTAAAATGTAAGTTTGAAAATAATTTCGAGGAAAAATTGGGTATCAACAGCTGCCTCTCTTTACCCGGGAAGGATGAAAGAGTTGTCGGGTAAAGATATGATGGCCAATTTTGACCGAGTGGAAATAGTTTGAAAGATTTAGGTCGCACCCTAGTTTTTAAGCTGCCTAAATATCCCTGGTTTTACAGGAATCAGGCCGTATGTAGTTCAGGAGTCATCGGCGAAGTGTACTGATGAAGTTTTGCAAGAACGGACGCACGGTGCAAGGTTGAGTGAACAAACGGCTTACGAGGTTGTTAAGGGAACTGGAGCGGGACCCATCCTGACAGAAAGGTTGTTGCTTGCCGGATTACCTGCAAATGAATAATACAAGCATATATTTGCGCATAATTTAAACATGATGCAAATTCCCGTTGAACCATGAATGCTGTCTTTGAACGGTTAAGGATGACGTCTTTAGACCATGATGTCCTGGGCCATGAATTGCATGATGCAGGATTCGCAGGCCATGAAATGATGTTCTCGGGCCATGAAGATGGTGCCTCCAAACCATAATGCCTTTGAATAATGATATGCAAAATGATAAAAAGGGATCCTCAGGCCATGACATGGTGTTCTCGGTCCATGAAGATGGTGCCTCCGAACGATGACACCTTTGGACAAGTTGGCGGTATTTCAGCCTATGAACATGCAATAGTATGATGCTAACAAGACAAAGCTTAGTCTTGTGAACTAAAGGGGCAGAGCTTAGCCCTAAAGGAAAGCGAAGTAAATGATGCTAGAGGTAGTGGTTGCCTTTTGAAAAGTAAATGGGAGGCAGCATTTAGCCTCGAAAGGCAGAATGGTAGCCTTATGCAAGATGCGAATGCAGATGGAGACACCGTTTAGTCTCAAAAGGCAGCAAGGTAGCCTTATGCAAATGCAAATGGAGGTAGAGCTTAACCTCGGAAGGCAGAAAGGTAGCCTTATGCAGGAATGCAGATGCAGATGGAGATAGCGTTTAGTCTCGAAAGGCATAAAGGTAGCCTTATGCAAGTTAGAAGGCAGAATAGTAGCCTTATGCAATGCAGATGGAGACAAGGTTTAGTCTCGGAAAGCAGAATAGTAGCCTTATGCAATGCAGATGGAGACAGTGTTTAGTCTCGGAAGGCAGAATAATAGCCTTATGCAATGCAGATGGAGAGAGTGTTTAGTCTCGGAAGGAAGAATAGTAGCCTTATGCAATGCAGATGGAGACACTGTTTAGTCTCGAAAGGCAGAAAAGTAGCCTTATGCAATGTAGATGGAGACAGTGTTTAGTCTCGAAAGGCAGAATAGTAGCCTTATGAAATGCAGATGGAGACAGTGTTTAGTCTCGGAAGGCAGAATAGTAGCCTTATGCAATGTAGATGGAGACAGTGTTTAGTCTCGAGAGGCAGAAAGGTAGCCTTATGCATGTTGGTAGGCAGAATAGTAGCCTTATGCAATGTAGAAGGAGACAGTGTTTAGTCTTGGAAGGCAGAAAGGTAGCCTTATAAAGGCAGAATAGTAGCCTTATGCAATGAATAAAATGACAGTAAGAGTTCTTAGCTGGAGATAAATTTCAGCACTGTGATTGTTGTGAGTATTGTGATGATGAAGCATCATTTGTGCTGATAATAAATGTCGGCATGTGCGAAGATTTTGAGAAGCGTGTCTTTGAACAATATATGTTCTTTGGGTGGCTAGTAGGCCTTCGCAATCTTTGTGCCTGCATCCAAAGAAAAATCGTGAGTTCTGTAAGGGGAAAGGTTAGTTTGCATTCTTGCTGGCTTTTCTTGACTTGTTCGCTTGATCATGATGATACTGTCTGTATCATTGGGGTAGAGTTTGCTAACTGAGCTATTTCAAAAATGAATATGCATGATTTTGTAAAAGTATAATATAAGCATACAATCTAAGATAGTTCTAGATGAACCGACGACCGTGACATGGTTCGAGACGTTGCAACCTCTCTTGCTACGGAATTTTGAGGGTCCTCCTCAAAATTTTGCCCCAGTTTGGATAGGTGAATACTTTTGATTGTTGCTCGTACAACAATCGACTGAACGTGCTTCAGAATTTTGAGGGTCCTCCTCAAAATTCTGCTCCAGTTTCCAACTATGGGGAAAAATGAATTTTTTATTGAATTGTGACCGAACCCATAGGGATGCCTACGTATCCCCTCTTAAATGGGAATTAGGTCAAACGTAGTTCAATTTACATCATGGATAAAGTATAAAGGATTACACATAGTAGCGCTCGACTGCATTTGAATTGATCAGTTTCGGCCAAACTTCACCATCCATTTCTGCAAGTATAAGTGTTCCTCCTGTCAGCACTCTGTGAACCATGTACATACCCTGCCAGTTGGGGGAGAAATTCCCCTTGGCTTCATCTTGATGTGGAAAGATTTTCTTTAACACCAGCTGCCCTGGCGTGAATCGTCTCGGCTTGACTTTCTTATTGAAGGCTTTGGTCATTGTGTTCTAATATAGTTGACCATGACAAACCGCATACATTCTCTTCCCGTATATGAGAGCTAATTGTTCATAACGGCTACTTACCCACTCTGCATCGCTGAGCTCAGCTTCTTTTATAATTCTCAGAGATGGAATTTCGACTTCAGCAGGAATAACAACCTCTGTACCGTAAACCAGCATATAGGGAGTTGCCCCGGTTGATGTGCGGACCGTGGTGCGATATCCCAATAAGGCGAATGACAACTTCTCGTGCCACTTCTTGTGCCTTTCTATCATCTTCCTTAGTATCTTCTTGATGGTTTTTTTGGTGGCCTCTACGGCTCCATTCATCTGAGGTTTTTATGCTGTGGAATTCTTGTGTTTGATCTTGAACATTTCACACATAGATTTCATCAAGTCACTATTGAGATTAGAACCGTTGTCGGTGATGATTGACTGTGGAACTCCGAACCGACAAACAATGCGGTCGCGGACAAAGTCGGCCACGACTTTCTTAGTAACTTCTTTGTGGGAGGCTGCCTCGACCCATTTGGTGAAGTAATCTATGGCTACCAGAATGAACCTGTGTCCGTTGGAGGCAGAAGGCTCGATTGGTCCAATAACGTCCATGCCCCAGGCGGCGAAAGGCCATGGTTAACTTGTTGCATTGAGCTTACTTGGAGGTACTTTTATCATATCTCCATGTATCTAACAGCGGTGGCATTTTCGGACATACTGGATGCAGTCCGTCTCCATAGTCATCCAAAAGTAACCAGCTCGGAGTATCTTCTTTTCCAGAACAAAACCGTTCATATGAGGACCGCAAGTCCCTGCATGAATTTCTTCCAGTAGCTTTGATGCTTCATTTGCGTCGACACATCTTAATAACCCCAAATCGGAAGTTCTCCTATACAGGATTTCTCCGCTGTGAAAGAAGTTGTTAGACAATCTTCGAAGTGTGAGTTTCTGAGTGGCATTTGCAAGCTCTGGGTACTCTCCTTTCGCCAAATATTCATTGATTTCATGAAACCAAGGGTTTCCTTCTGCTTCTTCTTCAACATGGGCACAGTAAGACGGTTTATTGTGAATCTTTACCGGAATAGGGTCAATGCAATTTTTGTCTGGATGCTGGATCATTGAGGACAAAGTAGTCAATGCATCGGCGAACTCATTCTGGATTCTGGGGACATGCCGGAATTCTATCTTGGAGAATCTCTTTCTCAACTCCTGTACGTGATGTAGATATGGTAGTATCTTTGAATTCTTGGTTGCCCACTCTCCTTGTACCTGATGCACCAGCAAATCTGAGTCACCAATCACTAACAGCTCCTGGACGTTCATGTCAATGGCCATGTTGAGCCCTAAGATGCAGGCCTCATATTCAGCCATATTGTTGGTGCAGGGGAACCTGAGCTTAGCGGATACCGGGTAATGTTGACCGGTATCTGATACTAGGATTGCTCCAATACCGACTCCCTTAAAGTTTGATGCTCCGTCAAAGAACATCCTCCAACTGTCGTAGGATTCTGCAATATCTTCTCCTACGCATAATATTTCTTCATCAGGAAAATATGTTTTCAAAGGTTCGTATTCTCCGTCTACAGGATTCTCAGCAAGGTGGTCTGCCAATGCCTGTCCCTTTACTGCCTTTTGAGTCACATAGATAATGTCGAACTAACTAAGCAGAATTTGCCACTTGGCTAGCTTTCCAGTAGGCATGGGCTTCTGAAAGATGTACTTTAAAGGATCTATCCTCGATATGAGGTATGTTGTATAGGCACAGAAGTAGTGCCTCAGCTTTTGAGCGACCCAAGTCAAAGCAAAGCAGGTGCATTCCAATAGAGAATACCGGGCTTCATACAGAGTGAACTTTTTGCTGAGATAGTAAATCGCTTGCTCTTTTCTCCCTGTTTCATCATGTTTCCCAAGAACACAACCGAAAGCTCCATCTAGTACGGCAAGGTAGAATAACAGAGGTCTTCCTGGCTCAGGTGGTACCAATACTGGCGGTGTTGACAAGTATTCCTTGATTCTGTCGAAAGCCTTTTGACAATCCTCGGTCCACTTAGTTGCAGCGTCCTTCTTCAGCATCTTGAAGATCGGCTCAAAGATGACTGTAGATTGTGCTATGAATCGGCTGATGTAATTAAGCCTCCCTAAGAAACTCATCACATTTTTCTTATTCCTTGGCGGTGGTAGTTCCTGAATGGCTTTGACTTTTGACTGATCTAATTCTATTCCCCGGCGGCTTACAATGAATCCCAGCAACTTCCCAGCAGGAACCCCGAATGCACATTTCGTGGGGTTCAACTTCAGATTGTATTTTCGCAGCCTATTGAAGAACTTCCTTAAATCCTCCATGTGGTCAGCAGCCTTCTTTGATTTTATAATGACATCATCCACATACACCTCGATTTCCTTGTGAATCATGACGTGGAATATGGTGGTCATAGCCCTCATGTAGGTGGCCCCTGCATTCTTTAGGCCGAACGACATCATCTGGTAACAGTACACTCCCCATGGAGTAATAAATGTCATTTTCTCAGCATCTTCCTTATCCATCCAAATCAAATGATAACCAGCGAAGCAATCCACGTATGACTGTAATTCATGCTTGGCGCAATTGTCAATTAGAATGTGTATATTTGGCAAAGGGAAGTCGTCTTTCGGACTGACCCGGTTGAGATCCTGGTAGTCGAAACAGACTCTGACCTTTCCATCCTTCTTCGGAATAGGTACAATGTTGGCTAACCATGTTGGGTACTCGACTACCCTGAGAACCTTGGTGTTGATCTGCTTGGTAACTTCTTCCTTGATTTTCAAACTCATGTCAGGTTTGAATTTTCTGAGCTTTTGCTTTACCGGTGGACACATTGGATTGGTTGGCAGTTTGCGAGCCACAATAGACGTACTTAGACCATTCATTTCATCGTATGACCAGGCGAATACGTCCTCATACTCTTTTAGAAACTCTGTGTATTCTTTCTTTTCTGACGGTGACAGATGAATGCTGATCCATGTTTCCTTAACATTTTCTAAACTTCCCAGGTTGATAACCTCGGTCTCGTCCAGGTTGGACTTAGGTCTGTTCTCAAAGCTTTCAACTTCTTTGAAAATATCGTCGGGTATATCATCTTCGTCTGAATCCATGTCTGTTTGCTGCGTTGTCTTATTTCATGTCACAGTCATCGGTTCATCAAGACAAGTAATAGAAATGTTATATAGATAAAGTAATGAGAGAAAACAATATCAATAAATATCGGATTCGTAAGAGAAATTAGAAGATGCTTTGATAAATTGAATAATTGTATCGAACATTGAAGATCTTATTGAAAAATGCAGAAAAGCAAAAATCATTTAGTAAATAAAACAGTAAATAATGCTTGTTTTAGCCTTGCTACCCCGAGGCTCGTCGGGCTTTGGTCGTCCTGATAGACTAGTTCTTGAGATATGTACCCTTGCTTACAGTCTGTATGGAAGGGCCTTCATCCCCCTCCTCCTCGAGGATAACACAGCAATCCATATCATCGTCCTTTAGGAACAAACTCCTCATCTCTGCAAGTGCTTTTTCTTCGTCTGATCCATAAATAATGTTGGCCTGCTTGAAACTCTGCTCCAGATGAGGTATCGGCTGATCCAAAGGGTAATAATGACCGCGTCAAGGTGGTTACCAGTTTTTGAATTCTTCCCAGGTGTACTCATATCGCAGACCGAAAGTAGTACCATGTTTCTTGAGATTTATGGGCTTCGTGATCCCTTGGAGGTTCTTACCGGGCCCTTTGCCTGGCTCATATCCTCTCCAGTTCAGGATGCTCTCAATCTTGCTACCCCACCATTTTTCCTTATCGATGGCGTTGACCCGTTCGATGTGGTGGTAAGTTACCCCGCCTATCTTCATTTTTTCGTCAATCACTTGAATAGTTTGACGGCTATAAATGGGGTTGCTACCGTCACCATGAATAATCACCTCTTGGTAGTTCCACTCGAATTTTACCGCCTGATTTAGCGTTGATGCTACGGCCCCAGCAGCATGGATCCAGGGTCGTCCTAACAATAGGTTGTAAGATGCTGGCACATCTATCACCTAGAAATCCACCTCGAACCATGTTGGTCCCATTTGCAAGCATAGACTGATCTCCCCCATGGTGGACCTATGAGAACCGTCGAAGGCTTTCACATTGACCGCTCCATCCCTTATCTCGTGTAGCCCTTTACCGAATTTCTTGAGTGTTATCAACGGACAAATATTAAGACTGGTGCCTCCATCAATCAAGATCCTTGTGATGAAATGATCTTCGCATTGCACGGTGATGTGCAGTGCTTTGTTGTTCCCCAATCCTTCAGGTGGTAGCTCGTCCTCATGAAAAGTGATTTTGTGACTTTGCAGTATATGGCCTACCATATTGACCATTTCCCCACTAGTGATGTTGTTTGGCACATATGCTTCACTCAACACTTTCAATAAAGCACTTCTGTGTGTTTGAGAATTCTGTAGCAAAGAGAGGATGGATATATGTGCCGGTGTCTTGTTCAGCTGGTCGACGACTGAATACTCCTTAGCCTGTACCTTTCTCCAAAGGTCATCGGGACCTGTTTCGATAAGGGGAGGTCGGTTGGCAGCCTGCTTATTTGATTCGGCCAGGTGCTCAGGGGTGTAGACCCTACCAGTTCTCGTCATACCCTGTGCTGTGACAGCTTCCTCAGACCTTACCTTGCCTTTCCTTCTCGCCTCGGCCGTATAGTCCCAAGGGATAGCATTTGAATAGAAGGGTGGCGTGGTTGATATTGCCACCAAAATTGATGCGCCCATCCTTACTTCAAATGGAATGAGTGTTCGGGGTGGCAAGACTGCAACCTCGAACGGTGTTGGTGCATTTGCTGGAGATACAAACTCAACTTCAATTGGCACTGGTGTCTTTGCAGGTGGCGCTGCTTCAAACTCAAGTGGTATAGACATATTCACCTCAGCGTCCTCAGATGGTTGAATCTGGACTATGCTCGGTTTGAGAGTGACCACATGTTTCTTTGGGTCATTGCCTTCTGCGATCAACCCGATGGATCCCTCGGGATCCCAATCATCTTCTATTTCAATCATGTGGATTCCTCCACCCTTATGGTCTAGCAAATTATTGTTGCCGACGTTTGGAGCGGGGTATTTTTCCACAATAATCTTGTTATCAATGAGGGCATGTATTTTGTCCTTCAGAGAGCGGCATTCATCGATGGTGTGCCCTTTCATGCCGGAATGGTATGCACAGGATTTGTTTGGGTTAACCCACTGAGAAGGGTTCTCAGGGGTGACAACAGGGATAGGTGTGACATAACCGGTAGCTTTGAGTTTCTCATATAACTGGTCAATGGGCTCAGCTATGGCGGTGTACTATTTTGGAGGGCGGCGATAAAAATTGGGACGAGGCTAGGGAAGTTTTGGCGTGCAGGGGGAGATTGGTAATGCGATGGCTGGGAATTATAAGTGTGGTAGACTGGAGCGGGTTGTGAGTATATGGGCGAAGTAGGTTGATATGTGGGTGGTGGATATTGGTATGTGGGCGGTGGAGCTTGGTAGAAAGGTGGTGGAGCTTGGTAAGAAGGCGAGGGTGCTTCGTAATTCGGGTTTGGCGGGTATGTGAGTGGAGGTGTTGGGTAATTTTGGTATTTGAGTGGAGATTTTGTTCTTTGTGGGAGTAGCGTGATGATGAGGTGCGAGATGATTCTGCTGTCTTGGGATATTTTGTGGAGGTGCGGGGTTTTGAGCATTTGGAAAGTTGACGTCTGGGACGTTGAGGGAAAGTGACAGGTTGGCCAGATTCCGGACCTGGTCGAGTTCTTCTTGGAACTTCAGCAATTTCTGTTCAAGTGGTGACATGTTTTCATGCAGGACCTGAATACCTCGGCTGTCAACGGCCTCTATCTGTTCAACCATATTTTCCTTCCTGATACCGCTGGATTCTGCCATCTTACTCTTGCCTTTGTCTCTGCCTTTAGGGGGACTAGGAGGAGGAGTAGGTGGAGGGCCCTTGGATCTTGTGCGATAGGCTGATGATGCCAGAATGCACGAACTAACCTTTGGGGAGGGGAATAATAAAGAAAAAGAAACAAAACAAAAAGTTAGCCAAGTCAGTGAGTATTATGAAAAATATTGCAGTATTTAAACACATAATGCGGGAATGCAAAGTGTTTCCTAATTTGGGGAACCTCTTTGTGCCCGAGGTAGGCCTAGAGACAAATTGATTTGGAGAACTTAGAATGCTAAATGCCTCACTTTATTGATAAGAGAAAAAACTCGGTAAATCCCAAAATGACACTAAATGAACGAAAATGAAAGTCACCAATACCATTCTGGTATGGATTCACTCCTTCTTCATTGGGAACACGATTAAACCCAAAAAGCAAACCAAGAAAACGAACACTCGGCGATGGTTGTGTCCTAGGGAGGTGATAGCAAACTCGTCATGGTAGGTACGGTATGATTTGCTATGGTCGTACCCTTCATACAAATAGTCGAAAGGAATGTATGAATCCTTTAGGCATACCAATTCTGCATTCTTCCTCAGACCCATCATCTTAAGGAAACCCTTGCCTGTGCGATTCTCAAGCATCAGCAACCCCGGAGTTTCCCACACTAAGTTAGACAGTCCTCCTATCTCCTTTATTAAAGGCGTCATTTCAATGTTCCCAAAGCGGAACACAGACCTCTCGTAATCCCAAAACAAGTGGCAGCCTCTATCATCATTTTGTTAGGATGGATTTGAAGGAGAGATGGTAGGTTCCCCAGGTGTTTTCTGACGATAGCTTTGTCACTAGAATGTAGGTCCTCCCACCAACTCAGCAGTCTTGGGTGGATATTGGAGACCATGCCGAATCTAAGGACTTCGTGCCTCATTTTTTCTGCAAACCAAATAAGGTTAGGTCATTACCCCCACCAGAATCGACTATTTAACATCAATAATTAGCAGGAAGCATTCAGTTCTCCAAATAAATGCACAGAACGTGAGGGCGTTCATTTGGGTTTAGGGAAACCCGATGGACTTTTGGATAAGGCTATCTTAAAAGCTATCGTGCGGACGACACTTTAGCTTGACTAGGTTTGACCATGATGCATCAACAATATAACAGAGTAAGGTTTCTATGGGGTTTTAGACTGGTACCCTTGATCGGACAACTCAAGGGGGAAGGCACGGAACCGTCGAGTGCACCGCTGATCGACTAGTTTTACCCAAATAAGCCTTTTCGAATTTAGGGGGTAATAATATAGGAAGGGCGCAACCACTCATCAAGCGTTGCTATAATATTTTGTTTGGCACGACTGGAGTATGAATGTTGAGCATGATTATGCAATAATAAGCATGAAAACAGATTGTCATATATTTGCACGTTAAGGAAAGCGATAAATACAACAGTTATGATTTAAAGCAGTTACAGAGGAAAACAAAGAGACACTCAGTTTCGTTTTTGTGGAATAAATACTTGAAAGTAATAAACAATTAATTTAACGTAGCAAGAAAGGTGCAAGTATTAAATAAATAAAGGCACAAATTCATGAAACGATTTGAAAATGGTAAAAGCCTATAATCCCTAGCAGATTCGCCATGCTGTCGCCCCCCCCCCCCCNCCCTTTTTCCCCTCGCAGAGAGGTCGGGTGTAGGACATTCGGGTTGAGGCAACTCTTTCCTTTTGGGAAAGAGGGTTTGCAAGTTTTGGAGAGTCGCCACCTAACGATTTTAACGGTGCGTTAGGGCACCTAAAGGGGGTTCAATTACAACTACGTTACTAACCAGATATTGGGTAAGGGCTTGAAATTATCCTAAGGGGAAGGTGTTAGGCACCCCTCAGGATCCACAAGTGTGGTTCCCGGCATAATAAGTTTTGTGAATTTGTACAATTAGCAAATAACAAGTAAGGAGGCTCAAGTAAGAGGGGGTTTCAAATATTAAACAACAAGTGTCTGGAAAACAGTTGTGACAAAGTTTTGGAAAAAATTATAACCTAACATTTAAAGAAATGGTATCCCAGGTTTTAAATAATATGGATCACATCAATGCAATACCCGATAGACACTCCTCAATGAGGGGCTACACGTGGTATTAGCGCATCGGTCATCATATCCATATTCTACCCTTCCCCACCCGTGAAGATAATTAAAGCGCGTGTTGGTCACGACCTCTATTGCGTTCTATTACCCGCCCCATCCTATCAGTCCCGGAGGAGGGTAGGACTACTATCCTAAAGGGAGGTACTAGACGAACCCTCAGGTTTAAAGGTAAAATTCTAAAGCGACAGGTAAAAACATTTAGGACTACAACAAATGAGAAACACATAGGAGCATACAAGAGGCTCAAATTTACCTCCAAAGGTTATGCACATAATTAGCACGACTCAAACACATATAACGACAGTGATTTCAAACCTGAGGAAGATTTGTAATTCAGAAAAGGCCTCAAACACATATGATTGGAATCCTAAGACATGGTGTCTATGTGATTTTAAAACATACTAGAGAGGAAGATTTGTAATTCAGAAAAGGCCTAATCAGTTTTGCCTACTGATTTCAAACCTGTTGAATGTTAGGCAGTCTACACAAGGAAGCAGATTTCAAGTTTTAACAAATTTATCACCTAAGGCTTGCCTAGGTGTAAAAACAATGTGCCAGTATCAGAATTACTTAAAGAAAACTGCTTGAAATTATATTACCCCAAATTTTCAACCTCAAATCTGAAATAAAAGATGGAATTAATGATATATTAGTGGAATATAACCAAAATAAAATGTAGAATCATTAGCCAATCGAGCTCTCAAACTCAAGTTTCGATAAAAATGGCCAAACCTTTGTTTTTTAAATGATATAGTCTGCCCAGCGATTTCTTCTTCGCGAATGTGGGCTCACTCGCTTTAGCGAAGCAGAAAATTTCCTTCAATTCAAGACCTGCTTCACGAAAGAGAGAAACCCCTCGCAAACGCGGAAGCATACCTTCCCTGACCCTACGCGAACGCGGTAACCTTATCGCGAACGTGTAGGCTAAATACCTGCAGCTCCATCTGACCGTTCCTCTATGCTAACGCGAGGACCATATCACAAATGCATAGGATAAATGTTCCACACCTTCGTGACTGTAGGTACCACATCGCGAACGCGAAGGACAACCTTAGCTGGCCTCCCATATGCCTTACACAAACGCGAGACCTCTCTCGCAAACACGATGAAGGAAACCAACAACTTTCACACCAGATTTTTTTGCAATTCCAACAAGTCCAAAAATGATCAGTTAAGCATCTGAAACACACTTGAGGCCCCCGTGACCTCAACCAAACATACCAACCAATTCAAATACGCCATAAAAAATTATTTGAGCCCTCAAATTACATCAAACAACGCTAAAAATACGAATCACCCTCCGTTTCAAACTTAATGAATTTGAAACTTCCAATTTCTACAACTGATGCCAAAACCTGTAAAACCACGTCCGATCGACCCCAAATTTTTCACACACATCATATTCAACATTACGAACCTACTCCAACTTCCGAAATTAGAATCTATCCCGTATATCAGAAATTCTACTAGCGATCAAAATCTCAAAAAATTTGACTTTCGCCATTTCAAGCCTAAATAAGCTACATACCTCCAATACATAATCTGGACACGCCCCTAAGTCCAAAATCACCTAATGGAGCTAATGAAACCAACGAAACTCCCTTATAAAGTCGTCTTCATACAATTCCGACTACAGTTAAAATCTTAAGACTTAAGCTTCTATCTAGGAACTAAGTGTCCCAAAACAATCCGAAACTACAACCAATATGTAATGACCCGAACGGTCATTTTGAGATAAGTCCTACTCAACATCATTTGTTCTTGAGCAGCTTCGAATGGTGATTTTGGACTTAGGTGTGCGTCCGAATTTGGTTTTGGATGACCGTAGGGTGATTTGTAGCATTTCGGCGAAAGTTGAAGTGTGGAAAGTGGAGTGGTTGACCAATTGTTGACTTTGGTGATATTGGGGTCAGAATGTGATTTCGAGAGTTGGAAGAACTTCGTTATGTTATTTGTGACTTGTCTACAAAATTTGACGTCATTCCAGGTTGGTTTGATAGGTTTCGGCATGAGTCTTAGAAGTTGCAAGATTGGAAAATTCATAAATTTAATTCATGGTGCTATTCATAGTTTCGTGGTTGTTTGATTTGGTTTGAGGCCCCGAGCGAGTCTCTATTAGGTTATACAACTTGTTGGTATTGTTGGACGGGGTCCTGGGGGCCCCGTGCGTGTTCCAGTCGAGTTTTGGATGTTTTTCAATGTTTTGCGCATGTCTGTTTTTGGTGTTTCGTTTCTTATGCTTACTAGCTAGTTTGAACTATGTTAGGACACTTCCACAAGAATATACGTAGCTAAGAACTCTTATCGAATTAAGGGGCTTCTTTGTTATTTTTTAGTATAGATACCCTTGTTCTACTTGCCTTCTATATGAGAATGATTTTATTTTGCACGTGAGTCGTCCGTGCAGTTATTAGCTGAGATGAGAGCAACTGATGCCAAAAGTAAGGGTTCAGTTATTGGAACCCATGAGTTGTGATTAACCCTAGGTTCGGTACCTCGTGGAGTCTATTGACTAAAACCTAATGTGAAGACGGTCATTAATGTTGAGTTATTACTTGTCCTTCATGTATCTGTGATCTCAGATTTTTGAATTGTTTTCGTTCATCCTCTTGTGTCTTTATTTGGATATTCCGCTGTTATTTACTATCTTCCTTTCTTATTACATTTACTGTATTGTTAGCCACATCACGTAGTCTTTATGCAGATACCATTCTCGTTTGTTTCCATACTTATACTTCTTCGGGTTATATAGTGCAGTAGGTGTATTGACTGTTCCTCGTCACGACTCCACTAAGGTTAGTCTTGATACTTGTCGGGTACCGCTGTGGTGTACTCATACTACACTTGTGCACATTTTTTTGCAGATCTAGGTATTGCCTAGCCGGTGTCTTGACTATTCCTCGTCACTACTCCACTGAGGTTAGTCTTGGTACTTGTCGGGTACCGCTGTGGTGTACTCATACTACACTTGTGCACATTTTTGTGCAGATATAGGTATTGCCTAGGGTTAGAGGCAGAGTTCCACGGGGAGCACGTGCCGCAACTAGGCAACCTACCAGAGTAGTAGTTGAGGAGCCACCAGTAGTTCCAGTTGGGGGGCAGGTAATAGAGGCGCCTGCTACTACCCCCGGACTTCAGGAGACCTTAGCACAGTTCCTGAGCATGTTTGGTACATTGGCTCAAACGCGGTTGATTCTGGTTGAACCAGCTATTTCAAAGATCGGGGAAGAAGCTCTGACTCCCGCCTCCCACACTCCAGAGCAGCGAGATCATGTTGGTTATGTTCCAGGTGTCATGGAGACACAACCTGGGGTTCCAGTTCAGCCCGTTGTTAGGGCAGCAATATCTGAGGAAGAACAACTTAGACTTGAGAGGTACAAGAAGTACCACCCTCCTACCTTTAATGGATTGGTGACAGATGATGCCTAGGGTTTCCTGGAGGATCTTCACCGCATTCTTCATACTATGGTTATTGTGGAGACGAGCGGGGTTGCTTTTGTTACGTTTCTGCTCAGGGGAGTAGCTTATTAGTGGTGGCGGGCGTACGAGTTGGGTAGCCCGGTCGAGTCAGCTTCAATCACATGGGTCAAGTTTTCAGATATGTTCCCAAGAGAGTTTGTACCTCAGTCCCTTCGAGATGCATGGCACACGAAGTTTGAGCAGTTGCGCCAGGGCACTATGTAAGTATCAGAGTATGCCGTCAGATTATGTGATTTGGCGAGACATTCACCTACTTTGGTCGCTACGGTTAGAGAGCGTGTCCATTGATTCGCTGAGGGGATCAGGCATGATATTCGGTTCAGCATGGCTTGGGAGTTAGAGTTAAATGTTTCATTTCAGCTGGTGGTAGGGATCGCTCGCCGAGTAGAGGGCATGTGGGATCAGGGGGGAGAGGTCAGAAGGGGCTATGAGAGAGAGGACAAGCGAGGCCAAGAGAAATATGACAGGGAGGCGAGGAGGCCTCGTAGGCAGGAGAGATCTACTAATTCTTATTTTGGAGGTAGGGTACAACATGGTAGAGGGTTTTGTGGGTCAGCCAGTTCAATTTACACTTCCGGCTTCGCACAGTGTTTCAGGTGCTCATGGGTCTCAAGGAACTCGTACGACACAGTTTCCACAACCACGTTAGTAGAGAGGTTGCTTTGACTGTGGAGATACCAGCCACATGGTGAGAGATTGTCCCAGACTCCGGGAAGATATGTCACATCGAGATATTCAGGCGAGTAGAGGGCACCCAAGAGGGGGAGGCCCGATCCCTTGATGTGTTTCATATAGTAGGCTGGAGGCCGTTGTGCTAGATGATGTCATACATGTATGTTTCTGATTTGTTACATGGGGCATCATTCGTATTGTGTTTTGGTTCTGCATATCGGGACGAGTTCACTTATTTGTTGTTTCACTTATGGGTGAGTTTCAAGATTTGCACTATGTTTACGTGTTTGCCCCTATTTGGAGGTTTTATGAGTTGTAGCAGTGTCTATCGTTTTTTTATCCATCATTGAGAGTGGTGAGACTAGAACTGAGTCCCTGTTGTTCATTATGGTAGCTTTTGGTGTGATTCCTGAGTATTCTTGGTTACGGTTTATGATTTGGTACTCTACCGGGGTGAGATTCAGTAAGTGTTGTGATTTAATTGGCAGAACTGGGTTAGTGGAAGATTTCAATTAGTGTGATGTATATTTGACCTGTGATTTAGAGTTGAGGATGAGACCCTTACGATTTCATGTGATTTGATACGTTTAGCCGCGGTGGAGAATTATACCAGGATGAGATCCTTATGATAGTTCATGTAATTTGATTTTCCTATTTAAATTGATTCATAGTATGGTTCTAATAGAGAGTTGTGCCTTTTGGGCTTGTTTGATATTTCCCTTGTGTGTTTCTCTTTTCATATTCCGTTATTTTTGTTATGTGCTTCTTGAGTTTTTAGCTTGCAAGGTGTGTGCCCGGTGGTCTAAGCTGCAAGTTGTTGATTCTGGTGTGTAGGTAGTTATGAGGTCTTTGTGGTTCTTGCATCATCGTCAGTGATATGGAGATTTGAAACGGGTTCCTATCGGATATGAGGCTAATTGGCAGTGTTGGTTTAGCTTACGGGCAGCTATTATGATCAGAGGTGTTATTATGGGCATATGTGCGGTGTGTTATGTTGTTTGGTTGTACTTTTTGGGGGTAAGCATGAGGTTTTTCAGCTGGTGGAGAGTGATACCCGGTATGGATTTAGAATCGGGTCTTTTGGAAATGAAGGGAATGTGAGAATTTTGACTCGGAGTCTTATCGGTGTTGGTAGATAAGCTAAATTACAGTTGGGATGGTCGTCAGGCTTATATGGATTGGGGCAACGTGAGATCACCCGCGGGTGTATGTTGGAGGCGTGCATTCGGTGATTTGAAGACTTCGAGGCATCCTTTGCACGTTCGAGGACGAACGTTTGTTTAAGAGGGGGATAATGTAACGACCCGGCCGTCCGTTTTGAGAATTTAAGTCCCGCTCGGCTGCATTATTTCTTGAGCAGCTTCGTATGGTGATTGGACTTAGGCGTGCGTCCGAATTTTGTTTTGGAGGTCCGTAGGGTGATTTGAAGCATTTCGGCAAAAGTTTAAGTATGGAAAGTGGAGTGTTTGACCAATAGTTTACTCTGGTGATATCGGGGTCGGGACGATATCGGGGTCCTGGGCGTGTTCCGGTCGAATTTTGGATGTTTTCATAGTTTTGTGCGAGTCTGTTTCTTGTGTTTTGCACTTGCGATGCTTTGGAGCGCAGGTGCGGCTCCGCTTCTGCGTGAGCCTGGGCATTTATGCGGTCATGAAGGCCTGGGAGGTTGCTCTCTTCTACAGTGGGTGGGACACAAGTGCGAAGGCCACTTTTGTGGTCCAGCGATCACACCTGCGAAGAATCTCGCTTTTGTGGCTTCCCCTTTCGCTTCTGCGGTGCGGCTGTAAATTCGCAGATGCAGTCCCTGGCATGGTTAGCTGAAGTCGTAGGTGCGGACTCTTTCTCGCAAATGCGGTTCTGCAGGTGCGGTTTCTTGTCTACAGATGTGGAAGTCCTGGTAGAATCCTTTTAATCAAGGGTTTGGCCATTTTCTTCATATTTTGAGTTTCGAACTTCGATTTTGGGAGCTTCTTTTAGAGTTTTCAAGCAAATCGATTGGGTAAGCGTTCTTCACCTAGTATTCAATATATTCCATGATTTTATCTTCATTTATACCATTTAATTTGTGTTTTGAGTTGAGGAAAATGTTCGTTTTTGAAGAAAGTTTTCAAAATGAAAAATCATGATTTGAGGGACGAAATGGTATCGGAATTTGATAATTTTAGTATGGTTGAACTCGTATCAGAACAGGTGTTCGGGTTTTGTGAAATTTGTCAAGGTCCGAGGTGCGGGCCCGAGGGTCAACTTTTTGGGATCGATTTCTAGATTTTTATAACGATTGAGACTTAATGATCAAGAGTAGTTTCTTATAAGGTTTACTTGTGCTTTGTAGTTATTTTGGTTCGATTTTGGCCGTCCGGAGGTCTTTTCACCCGAGAAGTTCATTTTAGAGTACCGGTTTGTCTTCTTTGAGATAAGTATCTTGCCTAACCTTGTGTGGGGGAACTACCCCGTAGGAATTGAGTCTCCAATGTTGATTGTAGTCTGTGTACGTGAGGTGACGAGTACGTGCTCGGACTTATGTTGTGGAAATTTGCCATTTAGGGTTCCTAGGTTCTTGTATTCACTAAATATATAGTTGTACATGTATGATTTCATTCCTTAATTACTAGTTTCACCTTTACCTGCTTAATTAGAATTTATTGCTTCATGATCCACTCTTATTTATATTTGATTCATATGTGCCTTAATTGAGAACTGTTATCTCTTCCATTGCCATGTTACCTTCCCCCCCTAACTGCTTATCTCTATTTGAAGTTGTAGTTATCCCTCTTTTGTAAATGTTCTCCCTTAATTGAGGTTATGTTGATCTTCTCGCTGCCTTCCTTTAGTTGAATTGGTTGTATCTCTCCCGTAATTGTCTAAACTTAAAAGGAAGCTTAGAGGTTCTATGTCTTAGTGAACTTTCCCTTTTTTGGAATTATTGGACTCGTGATAGTTTCTTGTTGTTGAACCGTACATTGTGGGACTATTGTTACATGTTTTTTTCTTCCTTGTTGAGTTGTTCTTATTATTCCTAGTATTCCTTATTGTGGTTATTCTTGTGAATTAGTTTTACCTTTTCTTGTGATCTAAGGTTCTTGAGTTGATTTATTTACCATACTTTGTATTATTGTCATTGTTGTTGTTGAACTTGATATGGGGATTGCACGAGGTTTTTGTCGTGTTTTGGTTAATATTGATATTTCACATGTGGAGTGACAAGGCGATATATATATATATATATATATATATATATATATATATATATATATATACACATACATACAAGGTGAGAATATGATTATGCACGTGTGGCGAGACAAAGGGGGTATTTACTTTACTATTGCACACGTGGCGAGACAAGGTGGGTTGTGTCAGGGATTGATTTGTGATGACTTGTGTTGGTCTGAGGGCACTCTTGTTGTTGATATTGTGTAGTGGTACACTTACCTATGTGAGCTTATTCTTGTGAAAGTTGTGAGAAAATATTTTACGTGTTGTCCGTTCCTTTTCATATGCTTACTAGCTGGTTTGAACTATGTTTGGACACTTGCACAAGCATACACATAGCTAAGCATTCTTATCAGATTAAGGGGCTTCTTTGTTATTGTTGAGTATAGATACCCTTTTTTTACTTGACTTCTATATGAGAATGATTCTGTTTGGAACGCGAGTCATCTGTGGAGTTATTAACTTAGATGAGGGCACCAGATGCGAAAAGGTAGGGTTCAGGTATTGGGACATGTCGTTGTTGTTGAGTTATTACTTGTCCTTCCTGTATCTGTGATCTCGTATTTTGGAATTGTTTTCGTTCATCCTCTTTGTAACTACCCGACCGATCGTTTTGCCATTTAGGACCTCGTTCCCTTAAATGAGACTTCCCGTAGTTATTTTTTAATATGATTTATGACCTGCGTGGACGGGTGTTCTGGGATTTGGATGAGTTTGGAACGGTATAGGAACACTTAGTTCCTTAAGGTTGGC
Organism: Nicotiana undulata; assembly: GCA_005239495.1. Lineage (NCBI taxonomy): Eukaryota > Viridiplantae > Streptophyta > Magnoliopsida > Solanales > Solanaceae > Nicotiana > Nicotiana undulata. The sequence continues at coordinate 62,865 of ML257611.1, forward strand.
CTTTAAGGCCAAGTTTGACTTCGGTCAACATTTTATGTAACGACCTCGGAATCGAGTTTCGCTAGTTTCGGTAGCTTTATATGATGATTTCAGAATTGGGCCTGTGTTCGGAACGGGTTTCGGATGACCCGGGAGCGTTTTTGCGCTCAATAGCGAAAATAGAGTTTCCTTAAGTTTAAATTGAGGTTTGGAACGTGTTTTTGTGTTATCGAGGTCCGAACGAAATTCCGAGACCGGGAATAGTTTTGTTATGTCATTTATGACTTGCTTGAAATATTTGGTGTCATTCCGAGTAGTATAGGTCGGTTCGGCGCATTGTTAGCGAATTCAAGAACCTAAAGTTCTTAAGTTTGATTTTAGGGGTTTTGAGGTGTGATTTGGAGTTTTAGCATTGTTTTGAGTGTTCCGAAGGCTCGAGCAAGTCCGTATTATGATTTGGGACTTGTTGGTATATTTGGATGGGGGCTCGGATTGGCCCAGGTGCCATTCGGGCATCAAACGAGGCAACAAAACCAGCAGCAATAACTGATGGTGTACCTGGTCTGGTGTGACCGCACCTGCGGTTGCCAAGCCGCAGGTGCGGGACCGCTACTGCAGTCATTGCTTCGCAGGTACGGCCCCAAGTGAGGCTGCCCAGTCGACGCAGGTGCTGGCCAAAATCCGCAGAAGCAGAGCCGCTGGTGCGGACTCCGTTCCGCAGGTGCGAGCCCAAGCCCCTTGCCCCTCTTCCCTAGGTGTGAGTCTTTTCTCGCAGGCGCGAGACCGCAGGTGCGAGTCTTTTCTCGCAGGCACGAGGCTTCAGGTGCGGTCCTCGAGCCGCAGGTGCGGAATCCATGTAGGTAGTAAGGTCTTTTAAAATACGGGAAAGAACCATTTTTCTTCATTTCCTTCCTCCATAGTCGACGTTGAGAGCTTGGGAAAGAGCCAATCGACCTAGCTACTGAAAGGTAAGTGATTTCTACTCTAATGTTAGTTTAATACATGAATCGCTAGGTAAATTAACCTCCTAATTAGTAGAAATCAAGGTTTAGGGCAAAAATCTAGGTTCTTATGAAATGAGTGAATTACCATGGAATTGGTTATGAAAACAGACAAAAGTCTTATATTAATGATCTTTAGGTTATGGGTAAGTGTTTCCTTAGAAAATTTCCGGAATCCGAGCATGTGGGCCCGGGGGTGTATATTTTGATTCTTCAAAGATAGTTGAAATAACTAAGTAAATAGGGGAATCTCATGCCTATGAGTATAAATATTTATGCATCATTTGACTAGTTTCGAGTCCTTGGGAGACGAGTTTGGAGTTTCGGGCGTGTTCTTGACCGGAAAGTAGGATCGGCACGAGGTGAGTCTCCTTTCTAACCTTGTAAGATGGAATTGTCCCCATAGGTGATTATAAAAGATTGCTTGTCCTTATGTGCGGGGGCTACGCACGCACGAAATGACGAGAGTCCGTGCGCAGCTACTATTATGCCTTGTCGGGTCGTTTAGGATTCACCAACATGCTTTATGTGTTGTATCCGTAATCTTGTATGTGGAATAGTTAGTTTAATATCCTCGAATTTCATATATGAAGGCCTAGGAGGTTATGTTTCGAAGTTGGTATTATTGAATCCATTTTTCTGCTAGAAAGATTCCCTGTTGATTATCTTAAATCCATGAGGATTATGTATGTGTATACGGGAACCCCAGTCATATGTATGATTCGCGAGCGGGGCAGCCCTAGTATTATGATAACCGCGTCGCATGTTCGATTCGTGAGCGGGGAAGATAGATGCATCTATGGTTCGGGGCATTCGACCCTCGACAGTGCACATTTACTTTTCACTTCGTATCGATCGTACGGTCACGGTCCGTTATATGTTTGATAAATTATGAGAAGCCTTGTGAATGTAACTGTTGATTTTGTGAAAGAGAGAAGTTTAAATAGCTTGTATGCCATGGAAAGGGATGGCGTGAGGGTACTAGAGAATGTTATCTTATGCTCATTTCCTTATTATTGTTCATTACTACTATTACTGTTTAGCCTGTATATATTTCATGTTGTTTGACCCTAGTAAGTATCACGTCAACCTCTCGTCACTACTTCTTGGAGGTTAGGCGGGATAGTCACTAGGTACATATCTATTTATGTACTCATGCTACGCTTATGTACTTAATTGTACAGGTTCTGAGGCTGGTGCATCTGGTTATTAGACAGGAACTTGATCCTGAGAGTATATTCTGGACCTGACTTCACGGTGAGCTGCTTCCCTTGGCGATTCACAGCAGCACTATGGAGTTATCTTTTGTTTATCTCTGTCTACTTCTTTCATACAGTAGAGTAGTTTATTTTTATCCTTTGTATATTCTACTAGCTTGCCTGTAGACTCGTGACACTAGTTCCCGGAACACGTAGTAGACATTATATTTTTGGGACTGTATATGTTGGTTCATGATCCTTTTGCTTACTTTGATTCAAGTTGGTTAAATTATACGTTTCCACTTAATGTTTTAAACTTAAATTTGGCAAGTATCGAAATGCTTTTATAAAAGAAAAGAATTTCACTAGTAGATCAATTGTTGGCTTGCCTGACCACGGTATTCCGCGCCCTTACGACCTGAGTTAGAATTTTGGGTCATGACAACATGGTATTAGTGCTATAGGTTCACATAGGTCTCACAAGTCACGGGAAACCCATTAGAGTCTTGCGGATCGGTACGGAGACGTCTGTACTTATCTTCGGGAGGCTATAGGGTGTTAGGAAACCACATTTATTCAGATTCTATCGTGCAGTTGATGGTATACTAAATCTCACTCTTCTATTCTCTCACAGATGGTGAGGACGCGCGCAGCTAACATTCGAGAACCGGGAGATGCTGCTGACCCTGTCGTCCGAGGCTGTGGCAGAGGCCGGGGGAGGGAACCGGCCTGTGGTAGTGGACGAGGGCATCCCAGAGCTATTCCAGTTGCACCACAAGCAGAGGCCACTATTATAGAGGAGAAGGGTGAGGTGCCCCCAGCAGATCCTGCTCCGGTAGACTTTATGACCGCACCAGGCTTTCAGGAGGTCATGGGCCGTATGATGCGGTTCTTGGATACTATGACTCAGGCTGGTTTATTTCCAACGGATCTAGCCACATCTCAGGCGGGAGGGGGAGTCTAGACCCTTACTGCCCAGGCCGTAGGACATGCAACAGCAGTATATCAGACCCCGGGTACACTGCTCGTGGGCGGGGCCCAACCGGTAGCAGCCGCACCTGAGCTCCAACTAGGTGCGGACGGCGATCCGCAAAAGCTATTGGATAGATGGACTAGATTGCACCCTCCTGTCTTTGGGGGTGAGTAGGGCGAGGATGCCAAAGACATCATTAATCGGTGCAGGGACAGACTACACAACATGAGGATATTGGGGTCCCAAGGAGTCGACTTCACTACTTTTCAGTTGGAAGGCAGGGCTCGCAGATGGTGGCAGTCCTATGTTCTTGGCAGACCGGAAGGTTCTCCTCTTGTCACCTGGGAGCAGTTTACTCGGATATTCCGAGACAGATACATTCTACCCTCTGAGAGGGAAGAGCTGCGGTACCAGTTTGAGGAGCTGGAGCAGGGTCCGATGTCAGTGACGGACTACGAGGATAGATTTTATAAGCTATCACGTCATGCACTTATGATACTACCTACGGAGGCTGAGAGAGTGCGGAGGTTTGTAGCCGGGTTGCATCCAGGGAATAGGGCCAACATGGCCCGAGAGGTGGCGATGGGGACTCCTTATCAGCTGGTGGTAAAGATTGCTCGCAGGATCGAGGGGTATCGTTCGAGGATCAGAGAGTAGGTGCAGCAGGATAAGAGAGCCATATTCTCCCGTGATTTCAAAGGAGCCCCAGCTAGGGGCAGAGGTCAGTTTGGCACGGGCCAGCCCAGCAGGCCCCCATATTCAGCACCCCCACCACCTCCTCATGGTGCTCCAGTGAGGCCTTACTTCAGTGCTATGCTAGAGAGTTCTCACCGTCCCCCAGCTATCCAGGGTTCTTCTTCAGGGCAGCAGGCCATGGCACCGGTGAGATGTTATGAGTGCGGGGATCCAAACCATATCAGGAGGACTTGTCCCAGGTTTCGGGGCAAGGCAGTATAGCAGGGTTATCAGCCTATGAGTCCAGCACCAGCGGCTCGACCACCTAGAGGTGGAGGACATGCCGGTAGGGGTCGTCCTAGAGGTGGAGGCCAGTCAGGGGGAGGTCAGCCAGCTCTTGTTCATTTCGGTGGAGCTCAGTCGTCCGGTGCTCCAGCTAGATTCTATGCTATTCCGACCAGATCAGATGCAGTTGCCTCATATGTTGTGATTACAGGTATTATTTGAGTATGTGGTAGAGAGGCATCAGTGTTATTCGATCCAGGATCCACTTATTCTTATGTATCATCCCTATTTACTTATTTCCTGGATGTTCCTCGCGAGTCCTTGGGTACTCCTATTTATGTGTCCACTCCTGTGGGCAATTCTTTGGTAGTAGACCTGATTTATCAGTCTTGTGTGGTGGCATTATGTGGGTTCGAGACTAGAGAGGACCTTATATTGCTCGATATGGTTGATTTCGAGGTTATTTTAGGCATGGATTGGCTATCTCCCTATCACGCTATTCGAGATTGCCATGCCAAGATAGTTACTTTAGCCATGCCCTAGTTGTCTAGGCTGGACTGGAGAGGTTCCTCAGTTAGTCCGGCCAATCGAGTTATTTCCTTCCTGAAGGCTCGACATGTGGTCGAGAAGGGTTGTCTTGCCTATTATTCTTACGTAATGGACACCACCGCAGAGTCTCCGACAATTGATTCAGTGCCAGCGGTTCGAGAGTTTGCTGACGTATTTCCTTCAGACCTTCCAGGCATGCCTCCGGATCGTGATATTGAATTCTATATTGATTTAGCCCTAGACACCCAGCCTATCTCTATTCCCCCGTACTGTGTGGCACCGAAAGAATTGAAGGAATTGAAGGAGAAGCTTTAGGAGTTTTTGGCTAAGGGGTTTATCAGGCCGAATGTATCGCCTTGAGGTGCTCCAGTGCTATTTGTGAAGAAGAAGGATGGGTATATGCGGATGTGTATTGACTACCGCAAGTTGAACAAGGTCACCATTAAGAATAAGTATCCGTTGTCGCGTATCAATGATTTGTTTGACCAGTTGCAGGGTGCTCGGGTGTTTTCTAAGATTGATTTGAGATCAGGTATCATCAGTTGAAGATTCGGGACTCGGATGTTCCGAAGACTACTTTCCGTACGAGATATGGCCATTATGAGTTCCTGGTGATGTCTTTTGGCTTGACTTATGCCCTAGCAGCATTCATGGACTTTATGAACATGGTGTTCAGGCTGTACATTGATTCTTTTGTCATTGTCTTTATTGACGACATTCGGATTTACTCATGTAGCCTGGGCGAGCACGAGCAGCATTTGAGAGTTGTGCTCCAGACCTTGCGAGAACAGAAGCTATATGCTAAGTTCTCCAAGTGTGAGTTCTGGTTGGATTCCATGGAAATCTTGGGGCATGTGATATCGGGAGAGGGTATCAAGGTTGATCCTAAAACTATTAAGGCAGTTCAGAGTTGGCCGCGTCCTACTTCAGCTACAGAGATCAGGAGCTTCTTGGGTCTAGCAGGTTATTATCGCCAATTTGTGGAGGGCTTTACTTCCATTACAGCCCAACTGACTAGGTTTACTCAAAATAATGCCCCATTCTGATGGTCCGACGAGTGTGAGACGAGCTTTCAGAAGCTCAAGACAACATTGACCTCAGCACCTGTTTTGATATTACGTTCCGGTTCTGGTATGTATACATCATATTGTGACGCTTCACGTATTGGCTTGGGGTGTGTGTTGATGTAGGAGGGGAGAGTTATTGTTTATGTTTTGTGCTAGCTGAAGGTTCATGAGAAGAATTACCCTGTGCACGATTTGAAGTTGGCGGCGATCGTTCATGCTCTTAAGATTTTGAGGCACTACTTGTATGGGGTGTCTTGTGAGGTTTATACAGACCACACAGCTTCCAGCACTTGTTCAAGCAGAGGGATCTTAATTTGAGGCAGCGCAGATGGCTTGAGTTGTTGAAGAATTATTATATCACCATTCTTTATCATCCGGGCAAGGCAAATGTGGTAGCAGATGCCTTGAGCAAGAAGGCGGAGAGTATGGGTAGCTTGGATTATATTGCAGCAGAGGAGAGACCTCTAGCCTTGGACGTTCAGTCCTTGGCTAATCGCCTGGTGAGGTTGGACCTTTCAGAGCCTCGCCGAGTTCTTGCACATGTGGTTGCTCAGTCTTCGTTATTGTGAGAGATTAAGGCCCGGTAGTTTGATGATCAATGCTTGGCAGAGCTACGGAAGACTGTAGTTCAGGGCGGTGCCAAGGAGGTTACCATTGGCGAGGATGGTGTTCTGAGACTTTAGGGCCGTTTATGTGTTCCTAATGTTGATGGACTGAGGGAGAGGATTCTAGAGGAGGCACACAGTTCACGATATTCTGTTCATCCTGGTGCTACGAAGATGTATCGTGATTTGAAGCAACATTACTAGTGGAGGCGGATGAAACAGGACATAGTGAAGTATGTGGCTAGATGTCTTAATTGCCAGCAGGTCAAGTATGAGCACCAGAGGCCAGGAAGCCTACTCTAGCAGTTGCCCATTCCTGAGTGGAAGTGGGAGCGCATCACTATGGACTTCGTGGTTGGGTTGCCTCGGACTTTGCGAAAGGTTGACGCGGTTTGGATCATTTTGGACAGGTTGACCAAATTGGCACATTTTGTTCCAGTAGATGCTACTTATACTTCTAAGAGGTTGGCTCAGATCTACATTCGGTAGATAGTCCGATTGCACGGTGTGCCGATGTCCATTATATCAGATCGAGGTCTTCAGTTCACCTCGCACTTCTGGAGAGCATTGCATAGTGAGTTGGGCACCTATATAGATCTCAGTCAGAGCGGACAATTCAGATATTGGAGGACATGCTCAGGGCATGTGTGATTGACTTCGGAGGTCAGTGGGACCAGTTCTTGCCATTGGCCGAGTTTGCTTACAATAATAGTTATCAGCCCAGCATCGAGATAGCTCCATTTGAGGCTTTGTATGGTCGGAGATGTCGTTCTCCTATCGGGTGGTTTGAGCCTGGCGAGGCTAAGTTATATGGCACCGACTTGTTGAAAGATGCTATAGAGAAGGTGAAGATGATTCAGGAGAGGCTCCGCACAGCACAATCCATACAGAAGAGTTACGCGGATCAGAAGGCGTGTGACGTATCATTTATGGAGAGAGACAAGGTTCTGTTGAAGGTCTCGCCGATGAAGGGTATTATGAGGTTCGGGAAGAAGGAAAGTTGAGCCCAAGTCTTATAGTTCCTTTCAAGATATTGAGGCGAGTTGGGAGGTTGCTTATGAGCTTGCTTTACCTCCTAGTTTATCAGGAGTTCATCCGGTCTTTCATGTATCCATGCTCCGGAGATACCACACCGACTACTCTCACGTGGTTGATTTCAACACCATTCAAATGGATGAGAGGTTGGGCTACAAGGAGGAGCCAGTTGCTATTATTGATAGGCAGGATCGACAGTTGAGGTCCAAGAGGATTTTGGTCGTAAAGGTCCAGTGGAGGGGCCAACCAGTCGAGGAGGCGACTTGGGAGTCCGAGGAGGACATGCGTAGCCGATATCCACACTTATTCAGCACTTTAGGTATGATTCTAGACCCGTTCGAGGACGAACATTTGTTAAAGAGGTGGAGAACGTAACGACCCGACCGGTTATTTTGTGTTGTAGGACCCCGTTCCCCTAAATGACCCGCTAAAGCCTGAACATCAAGGGCTAAAGGTCGCTCTGCTGCTCAAAGATAAGCTAGACTTCCAATCTCTCGGCTTTGCGACTCAAGGCATCGGCCACCACATTGGCCTTCCCCGGATGATACAAAATAGTCAAGTCATAGTCCTTGAGAAGCTCCAACCATCTCCTTTGTTGCAAATTCAAGTCCTTCTGCCTTAGCAGATACTGCAAGCTACGATGATCGGTGTAAATCTCACACTGCACTCCATACAAATAATGCCGCCAAATCTTTAAGGCATGAACAATGGCAGCTAACTCAAGATCGTGCACTGGGTAATTCTTCTCGTGCACCTTCAACTGTCTTGACGCGTAGGCAATCACCCTACCGTCCTGCATCAACACCGCTCCCGGTGTCGAAACATGAACAGAAGTAACTATAGACTCACGAGGCATATTCAGAAAATGAGCAAAATAGGATGAGACATAAGAGTACGTGGAACCAGGGTCAAATAAAGCCAAAACATTACCGTGACAAACTGAAATAGTACTTGTAATCACCGTATCTTAAACCATAGCATCAGGCCTAACCGGAAGTTCATAAAACACGTGGCTGGCCTCCACCCGCTCGACCTCCACCTCTAGAACGACCTCTAGCTGCCTGACCACCACCCCTGGCTGCCTGGGTAGGTGGTGATATGACTGGGGCTGAAGCCGAGGGCTGAAGCCTCTGCTGAGCTGAACTACTAGGACGATGGGGACACTTCCTCCACTCATGTCCGAACTCTCCACACTCATAACAACTACCTGAAGCCGAAGAAGAAACCTGACGAGAACCTCTGTCACCCTGATGACCACCATACAAAAATGCATAGAAGAGCCCTGATAAGATGATGCTCGGGCGGAGCTCTAAGCTGGGAGAGCACTAAAAGATAAACGTCCCTGATGAGATTTGTGAGGACCCTGCCCCGACGATACACCACTGTACGCTGGGCAAACTGACTGTGGAGGTCTAAATAAACGACCTCTGTTAGGCTGAAACTGCCCTCTGAGAGGAGCACCACTGAAATTACCTGCTCCCCGAGGCCTCTTGACCTCTCTCTCCTCACGATCCTGCCTACGAACCGACTCAATATCCCGAGCAATGTAAACAACCTGCTCAAATGTAGCTCCAAACACTCTCTCTCTGGTCATCAAAATCCGAAGTTGATAAGTAAGACCATCTAAAAACCTCCTAATCCTCTCCCTGTCAGTAGGGACAATCTCATAAGCATGTCTGGCCAACTCAGAAAACCTCATCTCGTACTGGGTGACTGATAATTCTCCCTGGCGCAGCTGCTCAAACTGCCTGTGCTGCTCCTCTATGTGAGACTGGGGAACATATTTCTCCAAAAAGATCGTGGAGAACTGCTGCCAGGTAAGAGGTGCTGAATCAACCGGCCTACGCCTCTTGAATGATTCCCACCAAGTAAATGCAGCACCAGCAAACTGAAATGTAACAAACGAGACCCCACTGGTCTCAAAATTCCCGCAGTACGTAGTATCCTCTAGCATTTATCTAGAAAACCTTGGGCGTCCTCGCCCTCTGTACCGCTGAAAGTCGGAGGTTTAAGTCTGCTGAACCTCTCCAACCTGCGCTGCTCATCCTCAGGCATAGCAGCGACCACAAAATCCTGAGCTGGAGCAACCGGCTGAACTGGGGCTACTCCTTGTACCTGAATACCCTGTACAACCTGCTTAGGTGTCGGGCAGCTGGAGTCTGATTGCCTCCCCCGCTCTGAGCTGCATTGGCAGTAGTAGACATAGCAACTTCCTGAGCTAAACTGGAACACACTGTCAATATCTGAGCCAGAGTCTCCTGAAGACCCGGAATAACAATAGGCACTGTCGGTGCCTGAGCCTGTCCTGTTGGAGCACCATCGGCGGGAACCTGATCCTGAACGATAGGGGGTCCTGTGGTGCTACCTCGGCTGCTGCCTGAGCTGGTCCCCTACCTCTACCACGACCTCGACCCCTTGGTGGTCTGGCAGATGTCTGGACACCCCTGATCGGTATTGCGTGTCCTCACCATCTGTGAGAGAATGAAACAACATGAGTTTAGATTTCAAGAATCAATATATTGGCACGAAAGAGTTCAAGAAAATAGATATGTTTCCTAAATGTTCTGCAGCCTCTCGAAGATAAGTACAGACATCTCCGTATCGATCCGCAAGACTGTACTAAACCTGCTCATGACCGTTGAATCCTATGTAACCTAGAGCTCTGATACCAACTTGACACGACCCCAAATCATAACAGACCGTGATGGCGCCTATCGTGGAACTAGGCTAGCCAACCATCACTTTACTACGCATTTGTTCAATTATCATAGTTCACAAGTAAATGATAAACATGCAACCATAGCATCAATAATATAAATAAGTCTTAGCGTTCCCATATTAGCCTAAACAAACCTCCCAAGAACTGGAGTCAATAGTCAAGAGCATCTAAGAATAAATAAATCTAACTCTGCTCAAACTATAATATATGTCTCTGAATCAAATACTAAAACTAATTAAGGAAGGGAAATGGAGAAGTTGTGGACGTTGGACAGCTACCTCGAAATCCCATAACAGCTGCTAACGAACTAGGATAGGTACTGCTCCAAACCGTCACCTGAATTTGTGCACAGAGGCACAGGGAGTCGTTATGAGTACGCCAACTCAGTAGTAATGAAAATAAATCACAGTCCGAGTAATATAAAACACACAGTACAGCTACACAATTCCACAAAACCAGTAAAACACCAAGTCACCATGTAGTATTCATCAAATAATAAGTTCGAAATCAGTTTCCAGAAAACCTTTGTAAACAAGTGTAATATCAGTATATCTTAGTAAAAAAACCAGTTTGAAAACGAAGTAATTCATAGTTTGAAAATTCAGTAAAATCTTCATAAGACTGCCCCTCGGGCCATAATCATTTCTCGTACCTCACAATCACTCTGCCCATCAGGCAACCTCACAATCACTCTGCCCATCAGGCAACCTCACAATCACTCTTCCCATCAGGCAACCTGACAATCACTCTGCCCATCAGGCAACCTCACATTCACTCAGCATAAGCCCCGCGGGCATCACTTATTAGGTACCTGCGCTCACTGGGGTGTGTATAGACTCCGGAGAGGCTCCTACATCCCAAGCGCTATAATAAGCCACAACATGGATTAAATCACACACAATATAGTCCCGCAGCCTCACTCATATCATATCATCCTCACAATATAGGCCAACAGCCTCACTCGGTCAGACACTCTCAATTTTCCCTTCAGGCCATAAATATACCGGGTTCTCGACCCAAAAACAGTGTTTCATTTTCAAGAAGTAGTATCAAAATACTCTGAGTGTCAAAACAATTTCACAGGAAAAGACTGAGTGTAAAATCATAACATATCAGTGAGGATAATAGTAAAACATCCCCCAAGGGGTAAATAAATCTGCATTAGGCCCCAAATATGGCTTACAAGCCAAAACATATCAAGTATATATAGTACTATTTGAAATAAGCTTTAAAAAGCCGTTTCGCAACTCAATAGTCGCCTAAGTAATGAATGTATATCCAAAGTTTCAACCTTCGCATTTCAAAACCCGTGAAAGGGTGCATAGTCCTGGGTTTCATACCCTCAGGACATGATTTAAAGACATTACTTACCTCCAAACTAGCCCGAAATTACTTCGCAATACGTTTGCCTTTCGAATCAACTTCTGGATGCTCCAAATCTACCAAGCTCATATTTTTATCATCAATATGTGCTTAAGGAACAATTTCCAATCGAATATATTAAATTTAACCCAAAAATCCAAAACCGGTCAAAACTCGACCCCCGGTACCGCGTCCCGAAACTCAGAACTTTTTATACAAAAGTGTTCTTCGTTCTCTCACGAGTCCGTATATATAAAGAACACCAAAATCGGAGTTCGTTTGACCCCTCAAATCAACCTCTAAAGGTCTCATAATCTCAAGCCCTAAAACCCAAATTTTCTACTGATTTTCCATGAATTTACATTGTTTTTATGTTCTATAATCATCCATAATCGACTTTTAATGATCAAAACACTTACCTCTATGAAGAACAAGAATTTCCCTCTTCAAAAATCGCCTCAAGAGCTCTTTGTCCGTACAAAAATGGTGTAAAAAGGGTTTAAGTCGCGGAAGGTTTAATTTATATTTTTTGAAGAGTGGTCCCGCACCTGCGGCCACTTAAGAGCACCTGGAGACTCGCACCTGCGGTCCCAGGTCCGCACCTGCGGAGAATCCCCAAAAACTAGGCCTCCGCACCTGTGCCCTTTTTCTCCGCACTTATGCCCTTTTTCTCCGCACCTGCGACTTCGCAGGTGCGATTCTCCTTCCGCACCTGCGACCCTCTCCGCACCTGCGACCCATTGCCCGTACCAGCGATCCCGCACCTGCGGTCAAACATCTGCAGGTGCGGTTACACCAGCACCAGCAGCTGAAGCTGCATGTTTCAAGTTCCAAACTTCTTGTTAACCATCCGAAATCAATCCCGAGCCCTTTGGGACCCCAACCAACGTACCAACATAACCCATAAAATCATTCAAACTTAGTTGCACTCTCAAAACACCAAAACTAACGTCAAAACACCCAATTTACATCGGATTCAAGCCTAAGAACTTTGATATTTTTAAGATCCACAATTGATGCCAAAACTATCCAAATCAACTCCGATTTACTTGAAATTTTGCAGACAAGTCCAAAATGACATTACGAACCTATTCCAACTGTTGGAATTCCATTCCGAACCCGATAGCCTATTTCCACTGCTGACCGGAAATCACCCAAAAACTAACTTCGCCAATTCACCTAATTCTACACCGGACATCACAAAAATATTCCGGACACACTCCTAAGTCCCAAATCACCTAGCGAAGCTATTCGAACCATAAATTCCGCATTCCGAGGTCGTCACTAATAAGTCAACTCTCAGTTGACTTTTCCAACTTCAAGGCTATTTTTAAAGGCTAATTGACTGAACTCTCACTACAACCATTCGATTTCAAGCCTATCAACTCTAATACATCAAATACAGTATAACCAATCTATAACAAGTAAATAACAACAATTATAATGCAGGTTTTACGTAACGACAGACCAGGCCATTACAACTTCCTAGGACATGACCCCCTCTGGTACCACTTTGTCACGCCCTAAACCCGGGGAGGCGTGGCTGGCACCCAGTGCCGTACTGGCCCGAGCGAACCACTCTGTAACTAATTTTTTTCTTCTAACTATCATGGACCAACATGGCCACAACTTGTAATGTATAACTATAAGTGGGCAAGTGTTGCATCAATGAACCATCGTTCTTAAAACATGAATACATATGAGCCGTCAAGGCCTGTGAAATACTGTACAAAATGAACCTCTGTCTACAAAGTCTCTAAGATTATTTGACATCAAATAGGACAGGGTTCAGGCCTACCCATAAGTCTATAGCAAAACTCTGACACGATGACTCGTTGACTCGGTTGCACTCCGAATGAGGTGGAGTCGATCGTTCACTGAGTGCTAACCTCGCCTACTATCAAGTCTCGTCAAATTGATTACCTATACCTGCAGGCATGAATGCAACGTCCAAAAAAAATGGACATCAGTGCGAATAATGTACCGAGTATGTAAGTCATGTAGCTCAATATGTAAAGGACATGAAACAAACATGTAGTAAAGGACTCAACCTATAAGTCTGGATAGCTCTGTAAATCATGAAATATTTATAATGTCATGCATATGCGTATAAATGTCATATATTGCATAGGTCTATGTGTACATAACATCATCAAGCCTCTGAGGGAATCCCATCATTTCATCTCAGCCTTTGCGGGAAAAAACATCAACGTATACCAACTGATCAGGTGGTGGTGTGTATATAACGTCATAACATTTTCCCATATCCCATATACATATAATATAGGATTATATAACGCCGTAAAATTTTCCCATATCCCATATACATATAATATAGGATTATATAACGCCATCTGGTCATGGAATGTACATTTTTAAATGAAGGAAATGCTTAAGAAATATGTTAATCAGATCAATTTACCTTTCGGATAAACATTATCAACTACATATGTTTATGAGACCCATGAACAGAAGATATAATAATATGTCACATGGGGAATCATGAACATAGACACCCTTAATACTTTTATTAATAGATTCATTTATGAAAGCTCTGTGTTTGCACGTTTCATTTTTATCATTTGGATCATGCCAAAAGAAAGATGGGATAGCCTTAACATACCCGGTCTTATCCCACTTGCTCATGAGTTCAACTCGTATCCGCCAAAGGAGACCAACGTGAGTATAATCGTTATGTTTCTTCGCATTCGCCTTAGTTGTTGGACTTAGTATCTGTTTGTTGAGAAGAAATGTAATTTATCTTCTAGAAAATATTGCTGCCTATATTTTCCTAAACAAAATCTGGTAGTTCGTTACAATAAAGAAAATCTCATAAACTTTCTCATATATGTGTATAATATAAATCATATTTCAAAGTAGTAATATTAATAACTATATCAAATCATTTTTTAAAAACTCTTTTACAAAAATGATCCACGCAAAATACCAGATCAAATGTATATAATTGTATCAAGGTTGTTAAACATACGAGGTCTTACAATAACATAGTCACAAATCCTCTATAACCTCGTTAATGGTCTTAATCCCTTCAAGCTCATATGGATTACTACGACTCATCCTAATATCAAAGTACGGGATGTAACAGCCAAAACCTTCTAAGAACATCCAAATCCAAATTAAAGCACATGCCCAACTCCAAATCACCATTCGAATTTATTGGAATCATCAAATCACCAATCACTGGTCGTTTACTCGAAAGTCAAACCTCGATTAACTCTTTCAACTTCACGTTTTCAATTGTGAATCACTCTATAAAATCCATCATGAATCTCTCGAAAATCAAAACCAATCATACACGCAAGTCGTAATACATCATATTAATCCACTCAAGGCCTCAAACCACTGAATGGAATGTTATATCTCAAAATGACCGGATCGTTATAGTTAGGTGCCATCGTGCCATTGGTGAGATTTTTGGTCATGACATGTTTGTAGAAGAGCCCCAGGTGCCTGTGTTGTACAAGTCATGAGCAGGTTTAGTAGCATCTCGAGGATCGGTATGGAGATATCTATACCTATCTTCGAGAGGCTAGGGATTTAGAAAATTTTCCTTCTTTCTTTCCTTATCGTGCGTTCTTTGTATCATCTCAAAGTTAGAATCTTTAATCTTCTATTATGTCACAGATGATGAGGTTATGAACTTCATCATAGGCTGAGTTGGAGCTAGTGGCCCAGGCCGGAGCCAGAGGAGGCATAGGTGTGGCAGGTCTAGATCCTAGACTAGTGCACGTATGGCAGCACCTACGAGAGGTCGAGCAGTCGTAGTTGCTCGTGCTCATCCTAGATCCACTTTTGAGGAGTGACCTATAACTCTAGTGGTGGAACAGGTTCCGGATCAGGTTGTTCTATTAGTCCAGCTGAGGTTCCTAAGCTTTTCATTTGTACTCTAGTGCTTCAAGAGATCACGCTCCATATTTTGAGCTTTTTTAAGGGCTTGGGACAGGCAGAGATGATTCATGTGGTCCGCATTGCTTCTCATGCTGGAGTGGGAGCTTAGACCCTAGATATTCACACTCTGAGTTGGTCATTACTATGTTTCAAACAAGTTCAAGCTACTCCAGCAGTCGGGGTAGTTCAACCTAATTTAGTTAGTACAGAGGCTAGGCTACTATGTCGGTGGATAAGCAAAGAGGATGGATCGGTTCTAGAAGTTAGATCCTTCATGTTTTAATAGTGATCCCTTAGATGATGTTCATGATTCCCTAGATAGATTCCATGAGATTTTATTAAATTCGGCCTTGTAAAGTTCAATGAAGTTGATTTCACAGCTTTGCAATTGAGAGGGCCAACCAAGAGGTGTGGTAGACTTATGAGCACGGTAGGCCAATGAGATCACTTCCTCTCACTTAGATGGAATTGTCGACTCTTTTTGGAGAAGTTCAACCAACTCACTAAGAGAGTCACACCACGAACTTGCGAGGCGAGAATGGTTCCTGGTGCCTCACTTGGCTAACTTCGGGAGACATTGAGCTAATCAAGCAACTGCCAATAAATAGGAAACCACATACTAGGGAGGCCTCTCAGATTCTCTACCTAGACATGCAACATGAAATGTAGAGCTCCGGAAAAATTGTGTCAGTATGAAAAGAATATACTGTGTATGTAAGGCATGAATTACACATGAGAGAATCTGTAAGTACAAAACAGTGCAAGGAACAACCTGGATGTATATATGCTAAGTAGGGCCATCCCCGTCTGAGTATAACTCAATCGGTGTTTGTGTGTGTGTATACACAAACGTGCATACAATAGTAACATCACTAATTACAGTTGCATATACCTAATAATAATTACGTCTGTGACTCCAGGGGTATAGATATAATGCAAAATGTCCCCAACTACATTCGTACATATATAAAACATATAGTATTATATAAGAATTTACCTAAGGCTCATTACTCAATCCAGTGACAAAATATTCGGAATGACGTAAAGGCGTTAGCTTGCTGAACGACATTGTAGATGTTTCTTCTAATAAATTTATCTTCTGAGTGAATCGATACTATCCACACACACATACACTAAGGAACATAAACCAATAGAACAATGTGAAAGGTAAACGTATGAATCTAGCTGATATCATGCGTGGAATATTTATGACGAGACGTTTCATTAAGTTTTTCTTTAGAAAAGAATTGCCATCAAGGAGGATTCATGACAAAGGGTTTGAAAAGGGATAGCCATTATATACCTTGATTAGCAGCCCTCAAATAAATTGTAACAAGAGCATCTCCTACAAGTTTACTCTAACCATACTAGTGTCAAACAACCTTAAAATATAATGACAAACGACCGGCCAAATACACACCATTATGTGGCGTTCTCCACTGCCTTTCCCCTCCCAAACTTAGTAAAACATTACCACAAGAGACGACCCAATAACTTCATGAAGCAACCCACAAAACAGTCTAGAATAGTTCACTACAAGTTGAGCAATTTGGACTCACGACTTTCGATCACCGTCCCTTGAGTTCTTAATATTATGGAACAAATTTCTACCTTTTGCAGTAGGAAAAAGGAGGAAATAGGGCATTATAGATACCTTACATGTTGAAGAGCTCAACTCCTAACATGGGTTCTTCGTCACTTCTATTTTCCTCCAACAAAAACTAGAAAAGAAGAGAAAATAACTTATGGCTTGAGGGAGCTTTTGGAAAGTGATGTAATGATTGTCTTGGAGAGTTAATTTTTCGAAATAAAGTGAGAAAAGAAAAAGGATGACCATCCACTTTATGGGGAGCTTTTGGCCGACCCTCTTGGACAAAAATTGTAGCCTTTCCTTTTAAGCAAGTGGGTGATGCACCTACTCGTCACCTACTTGCTTAATATGTGATACATGTTGTTTCTTATTAGATGTTTAAACACGTGTCTCACCCTCGTTTAGTAATTAAGACATGTTTCTAGTAGCTCAAGCAAGTAGGACGGGTAAACAAGTAGCTCATTTATTAGTCCAATATCTCATTTCTTTACAAAGTCTCATTCACCTTAATTTCTATTTAATGCATATCTATACCTGGACCTTTAGGATTCATTACGACTTATTTTTCTCACGTTCAAGCACATTCATAGACCTTAACTTAGTCGTACACATGCTGAAAGGTACAGGGTATTACTTCATCCGCACTTGGATCATTCGTCCTCAAATGAGAGTTGTAGCTTAATAGAAACAACCTTAACTGTGAGAATTTCAAATAATTTTGGAAGAGTTTCCTTTGTGAATAGGACTATCCACATGCCAATAAAATTCAACAACATGCCTCACAAAGAGACACAATGCATTTCACTACATTAAACTAGATAACCATAACATCGGGACATACTCGGCAATCCAATACCAATATACGTATTACAAAAGGGAAACTCACATTATTCACTCGTAGTTTGGACCCTAGCGACACTGTGACATCATACTTTTGATTGCTACGTGATAACATAATTAAAGATAAGTCTACTAGCATATAACACAATCAAAGAACATATGATGAATTATAGTCTTCAAGAACCTTAAGTTTGAAACAAGTAAGGATATGTAGATCTTATTTCTTCCTCAGATTCCCATGTAGTCTCTTCGACATTCTGATTTCTACAAATTACCTTTGCTGAGGCTACTTCCTTGGTTCATATCTTCCGAACCCGAAGATCAAGAATGGAAATAGGAACTTATTTATAAAATAAAGCCTCCTTTATCTAAACAACCTCAATTGAAAATACAAGAGAGGGTCACACATACATTTTCGCAACATCAACACGTGGAAGACAAGATGAACTAATTGCAACTCTGGATATTACTCAAGCTCGTAGTCCACTTGGCCTATCCTCCTAAATGATTTGGTAAGACCCGATTTATCGTGGGCTAAGCTTGACCTTCTTGCGGAATCGCATGACGCCTTTCATAGGTGACACTTTTAGGAAAACCCAATATACAACATCAAAATCCAAGCCTCGGTGTCAAACATCAAAATAAGATTTCTGCCGAGTTTAAGATGTCAACAATTGATCATGTATTCTTTTCATTTTCTCTTCTGCTGGATGAACCGAATCGGGCCCAAGTAACTCTGTCTCCCCAACCTCGTACCATCAAATTGAGGACCTACACTTCCGCCCATACAATGCTTCATAAAGAGCCATTTGATGTTGAAATGATAGTTGTTATTATAAAATAACTCGATGAGAGGTGAATGATCATGCCAATTAACCTTGAAATACAACACATAATCGTGCAACATGTCTTCGAGCATCTGAATAGTTTGCTTTGCCTACCCGTCTATTTGTGGATGAAATTTGTGTTGAGGTTTACTTTAGTACCCAAACCTCTGTGGAAGGACCTCCGGATGTTTTCTGCAATATGAGCACCCCTATCAGATATAATTGAGATTAGAACACCATGAAGTTGAACTATCTCTTTTATATACAACTTCACATAGTCTTCGACCATATAGGTGGTCCTTACCTATAAAAAATGAGCCGACTTCATAAGCCTTTCAGCAATCATTCATATAGAATAATACTTACGATAAGAGCGGGGCAAACTTGTAATGAATCCATGTTAATTATCTCCCATTTCTACATCAGGGTTTTAATGTACTGAGTTAGTCCGTCAGACTTCGGGTGCTCTAAATAGACCTGCTCGCAATTAGGACACTTAGCGACGAACTCCACAATATTCTTCAATATTTCATTCCACCAATAAACCTCCTTAAGGACATCATACATTTTTGTTGACCTTAGATGAATAGAATAATGCGATTGATGAACTTCTGCCATTATTCGTTCCCGAAGCTTCTCCTCACCTAGAACACAATCGACCTTGGTATCTAAGGACTCCATCTTCCTTAAGCTATAATACCGGCCTATTTTTTTGCCAAATTTCCTCTCTGAGTTTTACTAAATCAGGATCTTCATATTGTCGCTCTTTCACCTCCGCTGTTAAAGATGATTCTACTGTATTTTTAGTTTCAATGGTCCCTAACCTAAATAAAATAATCGGACATCCAAAATAGCCAACTGATATATATTTCTAGTCATCTCCATCTTTCCTGCTTCCACATGCTTCATACTACCCATACACTTGCGACTAAGATCATCAACTACCACTTTATCCTTGTCGGGGTGGCTCATATATGTACTAACGTCCCAAACTACAGTGGTATATATGTAATAATAATAATAACACCCACAACTGTTGTGGTATATACATGTAATGTAATAGCATCCAAAATATATATATATATATATATATATATATATATATATATATGTGTGTGTGTGTGTGTGTGTGTGTGTGTGTGATCATCAACCAACAAAACAACGTCATACATAAACATATGAATCTATATGATATTATGAGAGGAGTATATACGACGAGATATTTCATTAAGCTTTTATTTAGAAAAATTGTCGTAAAGGAGGATTCTTGCCAAAATGAGTCAAAAGGGATAGCCATTACATACCTTGATTAGCAGCTCTCCAATAAGTCACGACATGAGCATCTCCTACAAGTTTAATCTACACAAAACTATGACCATACTAGTGTCAAACAACTTGAAAATATAACGACGAACAACTGGTCCACCACCCCACCATTATCTGGTGTTTCTCCACACCCTTTATTTTCCTAAAATCCATAAAATACCCAATAACAACAAGAAACAACCGACAAAATAGTCTGAAACACTAACTACAAGTTGAACAACTCGGATTCATGACTTCTAATCACCATACTGTGAGTTCTTACTATTATGGAACAAATTTCTCTACATTTCCATCAGAAAAAAGGAAAGAGGGAGGTACACTTACCTTACATGGTGAAGAACTCAGCTCCTAACTTGGGTTCTTCAACTCTAAGGTTTTCCTCCAACTAGAGCTTGAAAAGTAGGGGTGGGCATCGATCAATTTGGTTCGGTTGTGAATGTTATCGGTTCGGCATATCGGTTATCGGTTTATAAATATGCTAAAATGATAACCGAACCGATAACATGTCGCTTATCAGGTATCGGTAAGTCGGTTATCAATCTTTATCGATTTACCCGATAAGAATAAAAAATATCTAAAAATTTCTTTTTTTGTCGAAAGTTAGTAATTTGAAGGTTTTAAAATTTGATAGGTTTGACTGTAGGTTGACTACATGGCTATCGGGTTTAGATTAATAGTTTGGGACTTGGTATAGGTCTGTTTTGCTATTTGAAACATTTGCAAAATTTGGTGTGAATCTGCGTAGGTTTGATAGGATTCAGATGCTGGGTTGTGATTCTAGAGGTTCTTGAGTTTTCTTTGAAATTTCATGCATTTTGATTTCTGATTCGTAGTTCTAGATGCTATTTTGTGTTTTGATCATGCGAGCGAGTTCGTATGATGTTGTTACAATTGTATGCATGATTTGTTTGGAGCAAGGGGGCTCGGGTGAGTTTCAGACGCACTACAGATGAAATGCAATAACTGATGTGCTTCAGTTCTGGTGCTGGGCTGCAAGTCTTGCAATTGCGAAGACCTGTTTGCAACTTCCAACTCGACTTCTGCAAAGTTGAGCTCGTAATTGCAATGTGGGAATGGAAAGGGTAGTCTTCACATTTTCGAAGAAATGTTCACAATTGCGGACATCCCAATATTCGCATTTGTGATGGCTTGGTCGCATTTGCGACTAAGCCCTGGGTTTAGACAAGTGTTTTCAACATCAAATCTAGGATTTTCATGGTAAAAATTAGGCACTTGGGTAGAAATTTTGGTATTTGTGAAATTGAGATTTATACCTCAAATTGAGGTCAGATTTCGAAACAAATCACATAATTGGGCTCGGGGATGAATGGGTAATCAGGTTTTGACCAAGCGGGCCCGAGGTTCACTATTGTTGACTTTTCCCAAAATCATTAACGATAGAATCTTTTTCACTTGTAGGTAGTTTCTAAAGTCTATTTTGAATTTCTTGAACTATATTTTCCTAGATTTGATTTGTTTAGAGGCTAATTCTAAAGGAAAAGTCAAGGTTGAGCATTGATTTGGATGCAGATTGAAGTAAGTGTCGTAGTTAACCTTGACTTGAGGGAATTATTACTAGTTGATCTATTTGCTATATGAATTACAATGGGGCCGCATTGCGACGGGCATCTGGTACCTTACTCAAGCGAGTACCAACGTAACGTATCTTTTCGTATCATGCTATTATAGGTAAATGAGATGGAAAGACTACCGTGAGATAACTAGAATAAAATATGAGGGAATACTCGTCGTAGGACGACCCAACATGTAATACAAACTTGTACATATGACATACAGAATAAGACCAAAATGGTCATTCGTATACTGAACGTAGGGCGACAAGGCCATACAATCTCTCACCTACATGACATATGTCTACAAGCCTGTAAACATAGATAAGTACCATAAAGGTCGGGATAAGGCCTCGCCATACTAATCAGTACACGTCCAAATCAAACTGACCAAACAAGCTAATCCGGAGCAAATGGAGCGTAGCAACACCTTCCGCTGAGCTGATAGCCTATTTAGAGAACTCTCGACCTGTCAATCGGGGCCTGCGGGCATGAAAATTAGTGTTCCCAGACAAAAAGGACGTCAGTACAAATAATATACCGAGTATGTAAGGAATGAAAATAAGTAATTAATAGACATGAGAGAAACATGTAGTAAAAGACTCAACATGTATGTCTGAATAGCTCTGTGAATCATTTAACACTTATAATGTCATGCATATGCGTATAAATGTCGTACATGCATAGGTATATGCGTTCATAACATCATCAAGCCTTTGAGGGCATCCTATCATATCATCTTGGCCACTGTGGGCAAATCATCAACGTATACCAGCTGATCAGGTCGCGGTGCGTATATAATGCTGTAACCTTTTTCCATATCTCATATACGTATATACTCGTATGTAACGCCATCTGGTCATGGGTCAATGGACATGTATAAATAGATACAATGTATGAGAAGCACGTCAATAAAATCTTTTGGAATGTCATAAGACTATTATGCCTTTGATTAATATCATGAAGTAAACTTTATCAAGTGTCACGACCCGAATTCCCACCTTCAGGTCGTGACTGCGTCTAATGTTGAACCCGCTAGACAAGCCAACATGTGCAGTTAAACTAACATGATAACACCGAATTAACAGAATTAACCAAAAATAGTTTACATTATAACAGCGGAAATAGATAAAAACTGGACTAAATATTTAAACAAGTACAAGACGTTGTAACAATCCCCGAATCTGGAGTCACTAACTCAGGAACATACTAAAAGATTACTACAACCAAGGGCTGAACAATAAATGTATACAACTGTACTTGGAAATAAATGAAAAACACAGGAATGAAGAAAAGGGATAGAGGAGACGTCAAGGCCCACGAACGTCGGTGGGTCTACCTTGCAATCTCCGAGGTGGAATGAAGGATACTCCCTCTAACGATGTCCACTGGGTCCGGCTGCGGGATATGCACAACATAAAGAAGTGCAGGTGTAGCATCAGTACAACCGACCGCATGTACTGAGCAAGTGCCAAGCCTAACCTCGGCCGAAGTAGTGACAAGGCTAAACTAGACAACTGTAATCTACCTGTACAGTTCTACAAGATATATCACAGACCAAACGCAGGAATATACTGATAAGCATGGGATATGGGAGCAGTTAATGGGAACAAGTGAAATGAAGAAGTTAAATTGACATTTAGAAGTAAACAAAGGAGGCAATTTAACACAATAGCTAACGAATGAAGTACAAGTACCATAAATGTAAATAATGGCACGGCATCACCCTTCGTGCTTTTACTCTCTTCCTCGCAGTGCAATGTAATAAAATGCCATGGCACGGCATCACCCTTCGTGCTTTTACTCTTTTCCTCACAATGCAATGTATAATGCGAAATAGTATAAATCATGGCACGACATCACCCTTCGTGCTTTACACTCTTCCTCACTGTGCAATGTAATCAAATATCATGGCACGGCATTAACCTTCGTGCTTGTAATCAATGTAAATCATGGCACGACATTATCCTCCGTGCTTATAATCAATGTGAATCGTTGCACGGCATCACCCTTCGTGCTTTACACTCTTCCTCACTGTGCAATGTAATCAAATATCATGGCACGACATCACCCTTCGTGCTTTACACTCTTCCTCACCAAAAAATGACAGATATAATTGCAAGGAGTACAGCATAGTGGAAATATACAGTTCAAACGACCCGGCAAAGGGAAAACATCAATCAATAACTCAATAAATGCCCGGCAAGGGTCTCAGCTATAACCAATCACCTCAGTTGTGTACTTTACACTTGGATTCTCAATCGTATCAACACTTCTTAAGCTTAAAAACCAATACATTCAATAAGAATAAATTACCAAGTAGAGACAATCTCATAATATGATAAACATGGAAGAAATACTACAATTTCATTCAAAATAGACTCACAGGCATGCTTGACACATATTGCATAGGTACTCGTCACCTCACCTATGCAATGAACATGATAATCACTTAGCACATAGCAAATAGCACCTATTCCCTCACAAAAGTTAGGCAAGACACTTACCTCGGTCCAAAGTATAGCAATCAACCCTCTAAGACCGTCTTTCCTTTATAATCCGACTCCGAAACAACGATATCTAGGCATAATTAATTCAATAATATCAATAAAGACTCAATAACATAATTCCATGGCCTAGATATTCAATTTCTAGCATTCTTCCAAAATTACCAAAATTCGACCTCGGGCCCGCTTGGTCCAAACTCGAGGTTCGGACCAAAACCCGATCACCCATAACCCCACGAGTTAAAATATATAATTTGTTTCAAGATCCGACCCCAAATTGAGGTTGAATCACCCAATCTTCCAAAAAACCTAACTTTACCCAGAACCCCTAATTTCCACTTGATTTTATGATTATAGGCCTAGATTTCTAGTGATTATGGAAGGAAAATGGAAGAATTAGAAGTTAAGATCACTTACCCAAGTGGCTATGGAGGGAATCTAGCTTGGGGGGCGTCAATGGAGGTTGGAGAAGGAGGAGAAGGCTGAAAATAATGAAATCCCGTGTAGAGTATTCGGTTTTTGGATTTAAAGAATAACTGGACGATTTTGGCTAACGCGATCGCGGCGAGAGGCATGCGATATCGGAGAGTACTGGGTCTGAAGCTTCGCGATCGCAGGGAACACGGGTCACTAGCTTTCGCGATCGCGACCAAGCGATTGCGTTCGCATAGTGCAACGCCTACCCAGCCCCCATCCCAAGACTTACTCTATGTTTCGCGTGAGGCCTTCCGCGATCGCGTAGAGAACTGGCCTCCAAGCTCTGCGATCGCGGTTGATGCCCTGTGTTCGCGTAGAGTCAACTACTCACCGACAACCCCTGACACATCGCGATCGCAAGAACATGTCCGCGATCACGGAGAAGAAAACGCTGGACACCAGAAAATCACAAACACACCAGATTTTTAGCACTTTTCACACACCGTTAGCTACCTGAAACTCACCCGAGCCCTCGGGGCTCAAAACCAAACACACACACAACTCCCAAAACATCCTACGGACTTATTCAACTTTTTAAACCACCAAAATATCATCAAAAATAAGGAATTAAACCTTAAAACTCATAGAATTTTCTAAAAACTTCATAAAGCTTAACTTTTCCAATTTTGATCCGAAACACGTCATTTCAAGTCCGTTTTACACCAAATTTCACAGATAAGATAAACAACATATAAGAACTTGTTCCGGGCTTCGAAACCATTATACGGGCCCGGTAACACGGTTTTCACATAATTATTCATTTTCAAAATCCTTTATCATTTTCAGTAAACAATTTTCTTTAAAAATTCATTTCTCGGGCGTAGGACCTCGGAATTCGATTCCAGACATACGCCCATGTCCCATATTTTCCTACGGACCCTCCGGGACTGTCAAATCACGGGTCCGGGTCTGTTTACCAAAAATGTTGACCAAAGTCAACTTTATTCATTTAATTATGATAAAATTCAATTTTCATCAAATTTCAACATAAAGTCTTCCCGGCTACACGCTCAGGCTGTGCACGCGCATCGAGGTGAGATTAACAGAGGCTTTCGGGGCCTCGGAAATCAAATTTAGCTAGAATTACTTAGGATGACCTTTTGGGTCATCACAATCTCCACCTCTAAAGCAAACGTTCGTCCTCGAACGGACATAGAAAAGTACCTGAGTCTGAGAAAAGATAGGGATAACGACTCCCCATATCGGACTCGGACTCCCAAGTAGCTGCCTCGGCAGGCCGACCCCTCCACTGAACACGGACCAAAGGATAACTCTTCGACCTCAACTGGCGAACCTGTCTACCTAATATAGCTACCGGCTCCTCCTCATAAGTCAGATCCTTGTCCAACTGGACACCGCTGAAGTAAAGGATATGAGATGGATCTGCAATGTACCTCCGGAGCATAGATACATGAAACACTAGGTGCACTGCTGATAAATGCGGTGGCAAGGCAAGTCTGTAGGCCACCTCTCCTACTTTGTCCAAAATCTCAAATGGACCGATGTACCTAGGGCTCAACTTGCCCTTCTTCTCGAATCTCATCACGCCCTTCATAGGCGACACTCGAAGGAACACCTGGTCTCCTACCATGAAAGCCAAATTTCGAACTCTACGATATGCATAACTCTTTTGTCGGGACTGAGCTATACGAAGTCTATCCTGAATAATTTTCACTTTGTCCAAGGCATCCTGGACTAACTCAGAACCCAATAACCTAGCCTCTCCGGGCTCAAACCATCTGACTGGAGACCGACATCGCCTACCATACAACGCCTCATACGGATCCATCTGAATGCTCGACTGGTAACTGTTGTTGTAGGCAAACTCTACTAAAGGCAATAACCAATCCCATGAACCACCAAAATCAATTACACATGCCCGCAACATATCCTCCAAAATCTGAATAGTACGCTCGGATTGTCCGTCCGTCTGAGGATGAAATGTTGTGCTCAAATCAATATGAGTGCCCAACTCTCTCTGAAATACTCTCCAGAAATTTGAGGTAAACTGAGTACCTCTGTCTGATATGATAGATAAGGGCACACCGTGCAATCTGACAATCTCTCTCATGTAGATCTTTTCCAACTTCTCTACCGAATATGAAACTGACACAGGAATGAAATGTGCTGCCTTGGTCAACCTATCCACAACAACCTATACGACATCAACCATCCTCAAAGTCCGTGGAAGTCCAACTACAAAATCCATCGTGATACGCTTCCACTTCCACTCGGGAAGCTGAATCTGCTGCATCAAACCACCGGATCTCTGGTGCTCGTACTTAACCTGCTGATAATTCAAGCACCGAGCTACATAAGCCACGATATCCTTCTTCATTTTACGCCACCAATAATGCTGCCGCAAGTCCTGGTACATCTTCGCGGTGCCCGTATGAATAGATTACCGGGAACTATGGGCCTCCTGCAATATCAACTCACGAATGCCGTCCACATCAGGAACACAAATGCGACCCTGCAATCTCAAAACTCCCTCAGCATCGACTGTGACCTGCTTGGCACGTCTGTGCCGAACCGCATCTCCAAGAGCACACAAATGACGATCATCATATTGCCTGGCGCGAATACGATCATACAACGAAGAACGAGCAACGGTATGGGCCAAAACGCTGCCAGCCTCAGAAACCTCCAATCTCACAAATCGATTGGCTAACGCCTGAACATCCAAAGCCAAAGGTCGCTCTCCAACTGATAGATAGGCCAAGCTACCATACTGACTGACTTCCGGCTCAAAGCATCGGCCACCACATTGGCCTTTCCCAGATAATAGAGAATAGTAATTTCATAATCCTTCAGCAACTCTAACCACCTCCTCTGCCTCATATTCAACTCCTTTTGCTTAAACAAGTATTGCAAACTCTTGTGATCAGTGAATACCTCACACGGTACCCCATACAAATAGTGCCTCCAAATCTTCAAGGCATGAACAATAGCTGCAAGCTCCAAATCATGGACTGGATAGTTCTTCTCATGAATCTTCAACTGACGAGAAGCATAGGCTATAACCTTGCCCTCCTGCATCAATACCGCACCAAGTCCAACCCGTGAAGCATCACAATACACGGTATACGAACCTGAACAAGTGGGCAATACCAACACTGGTGCTGTGGTCAATGTTGTCTTGAGCTTCTGAAAGCTCGCTTCACACTCCTCAGACCATCTGAACTGAACACTCTTCTGCGACAACTTGGTCATAGGGGCTGCTATTGATGAAAACCCCTCCACGAACCTGCGATAATAGCCTGCTAGGCCTAAGAAACTCCGAATCTCTGTGGCTAAAGTGGGCCTAGGACAATCTCTAACTGCTAAAACTTTCTTCGGATCCACCTGAATGCCCTCTGCCGATACCACGTGGCCCAAAAATGCCACAGAACTCACACTTAGAAAACTTGGCATACAACTGCCTATCCCTCACAGTCTGGAGGACGACTCTAAGGTGCAGCTCGTGCTCCTCTCGGCTGCGAGAGTATATCAAAATATCATCAATGAAAACAATAACGAAGGAGTCCTAATAATGCCTGAATACCCGGTTCATCAACTCCATAAAAGCAGCGGGGGCATTAGTCAACCCAAAAGACATGACCAAGAACTCATAATGCCCATAACGAGTGCGAAAATCCGTCTTAGGCACATCAGACGCCCTGATCCTCAACTGTTGGTAACCAGATCTCAAGTCTATCTTAGAGAATACCGTAGCACCCTGAAGTTGATCAAATAAGTCATCAATCCTCGATAAAGGATACTTGTTCTTGATAGTAACCTTATGCAACTGCCGGTAGTCAATACACATCCTCATTGAGTCGTCTTTCTTCTTCACGAACAATACCGGAGCACCCCAAGGAGAAACACTAGGCCTGATGAAGCCTTTACCCAACAAATCTTGTAATTGTTCCATTAATTCCTTCAACTCTGATGGAGCCATACGATACGGGGAAATAGAAATGGGCTAAGTTCCCTCAGCTAACTCAATACAAAAGTCAATATCACTGTTGGGTGGCATACCCGGCATGTCAGCAGGGAATACCTCTGGAAACTCACAAACCACGGGCACAGACTCTATAGAAGGAACCTCAACACTATGATCACGAACATAGGCCAAATAGGCAAAACAACCCTTCTTGACCATGCGCCGAGCCTTCATATAAGAAATAACCCTACCAGAACAATGACTAGGAGTCCTTCTCCACTCTAAGCGAGGTACTCCTGACAAGGCTAAGGTCACTGTCTTGGCATGACAATCCAAGATATCATAATAGGGGGATAACCAGTCCATGCCCAATATAACATCGAAGTCAACCATATGAAGAAGCAACAGATCAACCTGAGTCTCCAGACCACCAATAACTACTACGCAAGCACGGTAGACTCGATCTACCACTATAGAATCACCCACCGGTGTAGACACATGTACATCAATACTCAAAGAATCACGGGGCATACTCAGATAAGGGGAAAATATGAAGACACATAGGAGAATGTAGAACCCAGATCAAATAACACCAAAGCCTCTCGGTTGCAAACTGAAACCGTACCTGTAATAACTGCATGAGAAGCCTCAACATCAGGACGAGCAGGAAAAACATAACACCAGGGCTGAGCCCCTCCAATCTGAACATCCCTGGGTCTACGTGTTGCAACCTGGCCTCTACCCCTCGTGGCATGTGCTCCATCTCTATGAACATGACCACCACCTCTGGCAACTCGACCACCACCCCTAGCTGGCTGAGGGGATAAGGGTACACCTGCTACAAGAACCAAGGCACGGGAACCCTGATACTGGGGTCCACTCGAAGCTCGAGTGCAATATCTGGCAATGTGCCCCGGGCTACCACAACTATAACAAGATCTCTGCTGCTGTGGCTGATGACTCGAGAACTGGCCCTGACGACCCTGATAACTACCCTGGTAACTCTGAAGCGGCTGTGCACTGATAGATGCTGGTGGTGCACTAACATGAACTGGCAGTGCACGGGGAGATACCTGGAGTGCTGACTGAAATGGTCGGGGTGGATGACCCCTACTAAAAGAATCCCTGCCTCAAGACGAGGCTCCGCTTAATCTACCAAAATGATTGGGCCTCTTGTGAGCCCCCTGACCACCTCCCATTGACAAAATTATCTCAATCCTCCTGGCCACATCAGCCGCATCCTGGAATAAAATATCAGTACTCAACTCCCTAGCCATCTGGAGTCGTATAGGTTGGGCCAATCCCTCAATGAACCTCCAAACTCTCTCCCGATCAGTGGGGAGTATCATCAAAGCATGCCTGGCTAGAGCGATGAACATGGTCTCGTACTGAGTGACAGACATAGATCCCTGCTGGAGGCGCTCAAACTGCCTCCTAAGATCCTCTCGCTGAGTAATGGGAAGGAACTTTACCAAAAATACCTCTGTGAACTGAGCCCAAGTCAAAGATGCAGACCCAACTGGTTTGGCTAAGCAGTAGTCCCTCTACCAAGTCTTGGCTGCGCCAGATAGTCGAAAAGTAGCGAAGTCAACTCCATTGGACTCCACTATACCCATGTACCGAAGAACCTCGTGGCAGCTATCCAAATAGTCCTGTGGATCCTCTGACGGTGCACCTGTAAAAGTAGTAATGAATAACTTGGTGAATCTATCCAGTCTCCATAGAGCATCTGCTGACATAGCTGCTCCCTCAGCTAAAGGTGCTGCAATACCTGGTTGTGCTACCCCGGCTGGCTGAGGTGCCGGAGTCTGAAACTGAGTGGCAACCTACTCTGGAGTATGAATAACAGGAGTCTGGTTCCCTCCGGCACGTCAATAAATCTTTTGGAATGTCAAGGCTATTATGCCTTTGATTAATATCATGAAGTAAACTTTATCACCTGTCACGACCCGAATTCCCACCTTCAGGCCGTGACTGCGTCTAACGTTGAGCCCGCTAGACAAGCCAACGTGTGCAGTTAAACTAACATGATAACACTGAATTAACAGAATTAATCAAAAATAGTTTACATTATAACAACGGAAATAGATAAAAATAGGACTAAATGATTTAAACAAGTACAATATGTTGTAACAATCCCCGAATCTGGAGTCACTAACTCACGAACATACTAAAAGATTACTACAACCAAGGGCTGAACAATAACTGTATACAACTATCCTTGGAAATAAATGAAAACGACATGAAGGAAGAAAAGGGATAGAGGAGACGTCAAGGCCCACAAACGTCGGCGGGTCTACCTTGCAATCTGCGAGGTGGACTAAAGGATACTCCCTCTAACGATGTCCACTAGGTCCGGCTGCGGGATCTGCACAACATAAAGAAGTGCAGGTATAGCATCAGTACAACCGACCCCATTTACTGAGCAAGTACCGAGCCTAACCTCGGCCGAAGTAGTGACGAGGCTAGACTAGACAACGGTAATCTACCTGTATAGTTCTACAAGATATATCACAGACCAAACACAGGAATAGACAGATAAGCATGGGATATGGGAGCAGTTAATGGGAACAAGTGAAATGAAGCAGTTAAATTGACATTTAGAAGTAAACAAAGGAGGCAATTTAACACAATAGCTAATGAATCAAGTATAAGTACCAGAAATGTAAATAATGGCACGGCATCACCCTTCGTGCTTTTACTCTCTTCCTCACAGTGCAATGTAATCAAATGCCATGGCACGGCATCACCCTTCGTGCTTTTACTCTCTTCCTCACAGTGCAATGTAATCAAATGCCATGGCACGGCATCACCCTTCGTGCTTTTACTCTCTTCCTCCCAATGCAATGTGTAATGCGAAATAGTATAAATCATGGAACGACATCACCCTTCGTGCTTTTACTCTCTTCCTCACAATGCAATGTACAACGTAAGGGAATATAAATCATGGCACGGCAGTAACCTTCGTTCTTGTAATCAATGTAAATCATGGCACGACATTATCCTTCGTGCTTATAATCAATGTGAATTGTGGCACGGCATAACCATTCGTGCTTTACACTCTTCCTCACTATGCAATGTAATCAAATATCATGGCACGACTTCACCCTTCGTGCTTTACACTCTTCCTCACTATGCAATGTAATCAAATATCATGGCACGACTTCACCCTTCGTGCTTTACACTCTTCCTCACCAAACAATGACATATATAATGGCAAGGAGTACAACATAGTGTAAATATACAGTTCAAACCACCCGGCAAAGGGAAAACATCAATCAATAACTCAATAAATGCCCGGCAAGGGTCACAGCTATAACCAATCACCTCAGTTGTGTACTTTACACTTTGATTCTCAATCGCATCAACACTTCTTAAGCTCAACAACCAATACTTTCAACAAGAATAAATTACAAAGTAGAGACCATCTCATAATATGATAAACATGGAAGAAATAGTACAATTTCATTCAAAATTGACTCACGGGCATGTTGACACATATTGCATAGGTACTCGTCACCTCACCTATGCAATGAACATGATAATCACTTAGCACATAGCAAATAGCACCTATTCCCTCACAAAAGTTAGGCAAGACACTTACCTCGGTCTAAAGTATAGCAATCAACCCTCTAAGATCGTCTTTCCTTTATAATCCGACTCCGAAACAACGATATCTAGGCATAATTAATTCAATAGTATCAATAAAGACTCAATAACATAATCTCATAGCCTAGATATTCAATTTCTAGCATTCTTCCAAAATTACCAAAACCCGATCACCCATAACCCCACGAGTTAAAATATATAATTTATTTCAAGATCCGACCCCAAATTGAGGTTGAATCACCCAAACTTCCCAAAAACCTAACTCTACCCAGAACCACTATTTTCCACTTGATTTTATTATTTTAGGCGTAGATTTCTAATGATTATGGAAGGAATTGAAGAATTAAAAGTTAAGATCACTTACCCAAGTGGCTATGGAGGGAATCTAGCTTGGGGGGCGTCAATGGAGGTTGGAGAAGGAGGAGAAGGCTTAAAATAATGAAATCCCGTGTAAAGTATTCTATTTTTGGACCTAAAGAATAACTGGATGATTTGGCTATCGCGATCGCGTCAGGAGGCACGCGATCACGGTTAAGAGGATGCGATCGCAGGGAATACGGGTCACTAGCCTTCGCGATCGCGACCAAGCGATTGCGTTCGCATAGTGCAACGCCTACCCAGCCCCCATCCCAAGACATACTCTATGCGTTCGCGTGAGGCCTTCCGCGATCGCGTAGAGCACTGGCCCCCAAGCTCTGCGATCGCAGTTGAGGCCCTGCGTTCGCGTAGAGTCAACTACTCACCCCCAACCCCTGACACATCGCGATCGCAAGAACATGTCCGTGATCGCGGAGAAGAAAACGCTGGACACCAGAAAATCAAACACACACCATATTTTAGCACTTTTAACACCCCGTTAGCTACCCGAAACTCACCCGAGCCCTCGGGGCTCAAAACCAAACACACACACAACTCCCAAAACATCCTATAGACTTATTCAAGCTTTTAAACCACCAAAATATCATAAAAACAAGGAATTAAACCTTAAAACTCATAGATTT
This sequence comes from Nicotiana undulata, assembly GCA_005239495.1. Lineage (NCBI taxonomy): Eukaryota > Viridiplantae > Streptophyta > Magnoliopsida > Solanales > Solanaceae > Nicotiana > Nicotiana undulata. The sequence continues at coordinate 95,897 of ML257611.1, forward strand.
TTCTTAAAACTTCATAAACTTAACTTTTCCAATTTTGATCCGAAACTCGTCATTTCAAGTCCGTTTTACACCAAATTTCACAGATAAGGTAAACAACATATACTGAACCTGTTTCGGGCTCAGTAACCGTAATACGGGCCCGGTAACACGGTTTTCACATATTTATTCATTTTCAAAATCCTTTATCATTTTCAGAATACAATTTTCTTTAAAAATTCATTTCTCGGGCGTGGGACCTCGGAATTCGATTCCGGGCATACGCCCAAGTCCCATATTTTCCTACGGACCCTCCGGGATCGTCAAATCACTGGTCCAGGTCCGTTGACCAAACATTTTGACCAAAGTCAACTTTATTCATTTAATTATCATAAAATTCCATTTTCATCAAATTTCAACATAAAGACTTCCCGACTACACGCTCGGGCTGCGCACGCACATCGAGGTGACATTTACTGAGGCTTTCGGGGCCTCGAAACACAAATTTAGCTAGAATTACTTAGGATGACCTTTTGGGTAATCAAATCAACTTACGTATTTTCTAAGACCCATGAACAGATGGTAGAATAATAGGACACATGGGGAATCCAGAACATAAGCATCTCTAGCATTTCTATTAATAAAGTCATTTATGGAAGTTATGCACATGCTCGCTTCGTTTGTATCGTATGGATCATACAAACAAGAAAGAAGGGATAACCTTCACATACCTGAGATGATTCTCTTTACAATCCTTCTAACACACGTCAATTACAGCAAATCACATAACAACGTATCGATGTAGGGAAATCCGTATGATATTCTTGAGAAAACTTCCTCTGTACTCCCTTATAATCATAATTCTCACGTTGATAAGTGAAAAGTACAAGAGTGGGGGGGGGGGGGTTAATTGTTGGGTGTTTAATATTAGTCGACTAACATAAGTATTAATTTACTAACCACATTGATGAATGGAAGTAAGCAGTAATGAAAAGTAAATAACACACAATAATTTTATACTGATTCGGTACCGTTGTGGCACTTATATCCAGTTTTCCTTAGGTAACAAAGGTTCCCTTAATATCTTTGAAAGTGTTACAATACAGATGGTTTTAACTCGTTCACCACCAACGAAAAGTATCAACAATGAGTTCTGAGTATTCGACACAACTCTCTTTTGTGTTCGAGATCTTCCTATCTTTTTAGACACTAATAACTAAGGATTACAGTGTTTAGTCTGAGAAGTAGATAGACTTAACCTATCATATATTCCTACAAAATTCAATTAATTAATTAGTTTTATGATTTTTTGTTGAATTTCAGCGTCGTTTTTGAATTATTTTTGCGTGTATAATCATAGTTCGTCTTTTAAAATTCATAAATGATTTAAAGTTGCATAATTAGGTGCATAACATTAATCATGTTATCAGGAAATTACAAAATTATTCCTTATAGTTAATTGAAATAAATAACAACAGAAATGATGACTATTTGACACAATGTAGATTTAGTGAATAATTGCTTAGTTTAATCATTTTTTCTAACAAATTGTGGAATTTATTCTCTAAATGATTAGGAGTATCAAATTAAATGGTGTTACTCTTAATTAAGTTATTAATTAGTTTATAATTAGACAAAGACTAAGTTAGAACTAATTACTACATTTTTTTTGAGTTTCAATATAATGTAAATTAATTGATTAGTTTAGATTAGATTAAAAGAGGATTAAAATAGGACTTGGGCCAAAATTACCCAGGCCCAAACCCTTCTCTATACACTCAAAGACCACCCAGCCCAAACCTTAAAACCGGCCAGCCCTGTGACCCCCCAAAACGACCCCGTTTCAATTAAGGAAGTAATCGCAGCCGTTGATCTATTTAGATCCAACGGCTGGGAACTGATTATCACTTTAATAGGTAAGTGTCCTAAACTAAACCCACCCTACCCCCTCGTTCCCTTTCCCTAACCCCCCCCCCAGAGACCAACCCCCTTCGTCTCTCTCTTAACCTCGCCAGCCTCCGCAGTCTACCACCTTGCTCCGCCGGCCGGAAATCGCCTACCGGCAGTAGAGCTCAACCAAATAGCCCCAAAAACTTTGCCAGACGACCTCCTCCCTCTGTCACGACCCGAAATCCCACCTACAGGCCGTGATGGCGTCTAACGTTGTACCCGCTAGACAAGCCAACATTTCGAACTAAATAAACTCATTAACAGTTAAACTGAACAAGATAACTAAGGAAACTGTGATTAACCATACGAAAGTTAATAAATTTCAAAAAAACTATATAACAAGCTTCGAAATAAAACAAATAATATAACCCAGAACTTGGGTCACATACTCACGAACTGTCTATGAGATTACTAAATAAAATGGTCTGAAAATAAGTACATATGACTGTCTTTGAAACTATAGGATAAGACAGAACTGAAAGAAAAGGGTAAAAGGTGATGCCAAGGCCCACGAACGTATGCGGGTCTACCTCGATGTCTCCTGAATGGAATGATGGAATGCTCCCTCCGTCAGTGTCCACCGGGTCCGGCTGCGTAGTATGCACAACATAAAGAAGTGCAGGTGTAGCATCAGTACAACCGACCCCATGTATTGAGTAAGTGCCGAGCCTAACCTCGGCGAAGTAGTGATGAGGCTAGGACAGACACCCATATATATACCTGTGCAATTCTATATAATAACAGGAAAATATCGACAGAAATAAACAAGTAATTACATATATGGGGAGAGCATGTTGGGGATAAAAGGGACAACATATACTAGCATAGTAGAACAGGGTAATAACTGAAATGTTAAGTAAAAGAAGGAATTTAACGTCTCAGAACAGGTAATGAACAATAAAAGGCACGGCATGTCCCCTCGTGCATAATCTCACAATCACTCGGCACGGAATGTCCCCTCGTGCATAAATAATAAATAATCGGCACGGAATGTCCCCTCGTGCGGTAAATAATAAACAATCGGCACGGAATGTCCTCTCGTTCGATAAATGATAAACACTCGGCACAGCATGTCCCCTCGTGCGATAAATAATAAACAATCTGCACGACATGTCCCCTCGTGCGATAAATAATAATTAATCGGCACCGCATGTCCCCTCATGCGATAAATGATATAAATACAACAATATAATGTGAAAATTAACAATAAGAAATCTCAAGTACAGAAATACTCAACCAAATTCTATCGTCCCGGCTAGGGACTCAGCTATAACCAAACTTGCTCGGAAGTGTAATTTCAACAGTACGAGCCTCAACTGAACAATTAATCAATAATTTCCCACGTTATGAAATAACATTAATGTATCACTTCTAAATCACAAATTATTCATTATACAGAGAATATCAAGGACACGGTATAGATTATCACAATTGATTCACGAGCATGCTTGACCGCAACATAGGTACTCGTCACCTCATCTATACGTTGGACATGAATTACACATAGAAAATACGACTCTATACCTATTCCCTCAAGCTAAGGTTAGACCAAACACTTACCTCGGCTCCAAAATGCAAGTCAAGCCTCAATCACGGCCTTTCCTCTCGAATCCAACTCTAAATCGATAATATCTACACATAATTTATTTATTAACATCAATAATCACTCAATAAACCAATTCCAAAGCCTAAATATACATTTTCTATCATCCTTCCAAACATACCAAAATTCGACTCGGGCCCCGCACGCTAGAATCCCAAAAATTCTCGAAGGAATCACTCACCCATAGCCTAAGGATCATTAACATGAAGTTTCCACTTGAATTCATAGCATTAAACAGACTATACGCAAATTTTCTCATGAACCCTAAATTTACTACCCAATTCTTGGCTTTCCATCAATTTAGTGGGTAATCCCATTAGTAATTCATGCATGAAACTAGTATTAGGAAGGAATTAACTTACCTTAACAGTATCTAGGTCGTGGTGTGTTCTTCCCAAGCTCACAAGTCTCTAATTGTGGTGGAAAATGAATGAGATGAAGAAATCCCGTATTTTAAACATTTTGCACTGCCTGGCCTACAGGGATTCCGCACCTGCGGTCTCTCTCCTGCGAGCTGGGGCTCGCACCAGCAGAACTGGGCAAGAGGGGCTGGGGTCGCACTTGCGGAGGGATTACGCTAATCTCAAAATCACACCCCAAAACCCCTAAAACCATAACTTAAGAAACTTCAAGTTCTTGATTTCTATAAAAATGCGCCGGACTGACCTATACAACTCGGAATGACATCAAATTTTGCAGACAAGTCATAAATGACATAACAGAACTATTCTTGATCGCGGAATCACATTCGGACCTCGATAACATAAAATCACGTTCCAAACCAAATTTCAAATGTATGAAAATCCTTATTTCTATATTGGGCACCGAAACGCTCCTGGGTTATCGTAAACCCATTCCGAACATACGCCCAAGTTTGAAATCATCACACGGAGCTACTGACACTGTCGGAACTCGATTCCGAGGTTGTTTGCTCAAAATGTTGATCGAAGTCAAACTTGGCCAAATAGGACAACCTTAAGGAACCAAGTGTTCCTATACTGCTAAAAGCGCTTCCAAATTCTGAACCACGAGTCCCTGCAAGTCACAAATAACAAGAAGCCGCTATGGGAAGTCTTATATTAGGGGAACGAGGTCCGGTAACACGGGTTTTACATCAAAATTCATTTTCAAAAGCCTTTATTATTTTCAGAAAATAATTTTCTTTAAAAATTCATTTCTCCATTTACCAAAGATGTTGACCAAAGTCAACTTTGATCAATTTAATTCAACTCTTTATCAAGTTTCCACATAAAGGCTTCCTGGCTACGCGTCCGGGCTGCACACGCACATCGAGGTGAGATTAACGGAGGCTTTCAAGGCCTCGGAACATAGTCATAATTAATTTTACACAGGATGACCTTTTGGGTCATCACACCCTCCCCCCAATCCCGTCATACCAATGGTTTTCCCAAAGGACCATCCAAAAGAGACTAATTTCAAATCTCAGAATCGGAAACCCAAGATTTCTTCTACCGGCCGATTCCAAGACTCTCAATGACTCACACCTGCATGAGTGGATAGCTCTTGTTGAGAGCTATCGATTCATGCGGGTTTTGGCCATTTCCAAACCTCGCCGGAATCCAGCCAAGGTCTGGCGGCTCAAACGTTTCCGGCCAAACCCCTCTAACTGGTACCCCCTTTTCCCTTCTATGTCTTTTCATAACTTTTCATAATGAAATCCTGTATTTTGTTTGCCCCAATGTGTCACTGTTTTGTTTTTCTTATGTTGTTTTTTCCTGTTTTTCTATTTAATTAATTCAGCTTTAAAATTTCGCTTTCCTGCATGTTTTGATAATGTTTAGCATTTTTTGAATGGTAACCATTTTTGGTTTAGGTGTCCTTGTTAATCACTAATTAGGGTTCATTAGCTGTTAATCATAGTTGCTGATTAATCATCAATTAATTAGGATTTTATGACTTCGCTTGAATTATTTGATTCCCTTCCTTAATCTATTTCTGATTTTTAGGTTTCATGAATGATTTTTGAATTTGTGTTCAATCCTAAATTGATGGTATGTATTTACCCTGTTTTGCCAACTCGTTTCTGATTTTAGCATTGGTTAATCTAATGTTAGTCATTTACCTAAGCTAATTGATTAAGCAATTATGAGAGAATTAATTAGGATTCTGATTTAGTAATAGAGCATTGATCACTTGACTAGTTAAGCTTAAGTTTGAAACTAAAATAAACCAAATTCTAAAAACCTAACTATTTTCCTTAAATTAATCAAAATCCTAAAACAAATTAAGATCTAACTAATTATTTTAAACATATTCAATATCACCTCTTAAAGAAGCTTGAGCTTCCAACTTCAATAAAAGTTAGTTATTAGTTTAATCAACAATGTAAGATGAAATTAGCTAATCAACTTAGGAAATAATCTAATCCTTAATTACTAAAAGAGTGATTCTAAGGGTACTAAGGGGGTAATGTAGGAACTACAATTGAAGAATCTTGGGTGTAACAACCCAAGAAACTTCTAGAATTAAGAAAATATCATAAAATCAAAATTTTAAGGGTAAAATAGTAATTCTTAAAAGGGATAAGGGCTGGAAATTGAAGGAATGTTTTAGAAGGGGGTACAGTTGTCAAATAGGATAAGGTTAGACAGTTGTACCTGTACTATTTCAACCTAATAAGATAAGGAATATGCTCCAAAGATGCTACCCTAAAAATCTTTATAAATAGACTAGGATATTCAACAGCCATGGACACCTTTGGACACCTTCGGAGAGATTTTACACCTTTAGACACTTTTTTTCACCCCATAAGAGACACTTCTATCATCTAAAATGAGGCTCTTAAGACCTGAAAATACACTACTATTACTTTGAAAAACAGACACAAAAATATACTGAAGTCGTGAAAACAGTCTAAAAAAATTATCTTCTTGTAGCTGTGGTTTTCTTTCGGGAAGAACTAGCTTTATTGCTGATTTTTACTTCCTTTGTTGGTATTCAAGCTGTCATTTCTGGGTTTTTTCTTGTTGCTGGTTTGGCTGCTGGTTTGTTGTTGTGCTAAGCTTCAATTTCAGCTTTCTTTGACCTTTATTTGGTCTAAATCCTTCCTTGATATTTTACCTTTTTAAGGTATGTAACTTTCACCTCGTATTAAGTAAATTTCTGAATAAAAATCTACTAAATATTACTGTTTATGTGGTTTGTTGTTACAAATTTCAGCTTCTATGTGTTGATATATGCATACAAATTTAAATGACATTTTATGATTATGGTCTCTTTCTTTCAAATTTTATCTAAGTGTGCCTTATAGTTTAACTCCTAATATTTTCACTTCATCTCTTCCCTGTAGTTTTATGTGTACTAAGACAATATCATGGATCTAAATCTGACCACCAATTGGTCAGATTTAGTCGAAAGATGTATATAATCAGGCGTAAAATAGGGGGAAGAAAAAGGGGGTCCATGAACCCTGGGAATTGAAAGAGGCATCCATAGTCATGATTACATAATGCACACTCGGGTTTGCAACTCATGCTCCCGACCACAACTTCCGACAACAATAAAATCTTAAATCGCGGGTGCATTTCATGTGGCGCGTTTATGTGTCCAAAAATGACAAGTGCACGCCATCGTGACTTGTTTCAAGATAATCCATAAATATTAAAAGCGGCTAAAAGGTAAAAAGGCTAAAATGCACAATAGGTTAAAATATGTAAATAATTTGATAATTAGGCCAAACATCAATAGTTAAGCGACCGTGATAGAACCACGGAACCCGAGAATGCCTAACACCTTCTCCCGGGTTAACAAAATTCCTTACCCAGATTTTTTGTTCGCAGACAATTTTTAACAGAGTCAAAACTTCCTTGTTTTGGGATTTCAATATATAAATGGTGTCCCAGAACAGCGTAAACATTCGGGTGGCGACTCTGAAAACCGATAAATAAATCCCAAATTCGAATAATATCACTTAAATTGGAAAAAATCCCTTATCCCACCCTTACCGGGAGGAAAAGGGAGGTGTGACAGCTCTGGCGACTATTGTATTGGTAAAAAATATAGCCTCATACGTGTACAAATTTTGAAAGACTCAGCCAACCAGATGGACTAAGTAGAACATCACACGTGGACATGGGATAAAGAGATACGATCAATTCAAGAAATTAGCCACAGAAAGATCATCAAAGAAGAAGAAGAGGCACGGTCACAACGAATCTGGGCGCAATAATGGGCAGATCCAAAGATGAGCAATCAATGTCCTCTACGTTATGTAACTCCTAAAATAACAGCTACTATTTATCATTGTAACGCCTCATAAATCAATAATTAAGCATTAAATAGGCTATTATGACAGAAATACAAACGTTGTACTAGGAGAATATCCCTATAAAAGGGACATAAAATGTAGGAAAGAGGGATCATTTGATTTTGGGGGACTAAAAAGCTATTTTTATTCTTTTGCTCTCAAAATTATTGCTATTTATTCTTTATTTAGTTAATTGGATTATCAGTAACCCGAGTTTTTCCTAAATTAAGCTTTAGTCAAAAGAATTCTTTTTTTGGTTAAACAACTATGCTGGGGATTGGATCCCAGAATCTCTAGTTCAGGGTTAAAGAATTCGAGCTTAGAATAGCTATTTTATTTGGATTTATTATCTGATTTTACATGTTTAAACCTAATGTGCTAAATATCATTTTTTTCCGCTTTGATATTATCTGAACTATATATAAATCGTTACGAAAACCCTTCTTCTCTCTGAGTCTTCTAAATCATCTGGGAAGGGTGCTCTTCGTGTGACTTCTTTTTTGTTAGAGTCATATCCAAGTTGCAAAGCCGGTGAAGCTTCTGTATTCCCGGTACACTGCGCCCCCCCCCCCCCCCCCCCCCCCCCCCCCCNTAGAATAACATAGCCTCATGTCGGACCCCTAGTAGGTGCGTTGTTTGCATCACGTGCATTTAACTTATGGGACTCAACAAAGGGGTTGGGTCCGTCTAGGACAGGTGAACCCGAAATAAAAGACCATCCTGATGCATCTTACCTGCTATGTGTACTTTATTTGTTTCGTTTTGTTTGTTCACCGGCTTAAAGAAAAAGTAATAACAGAAAAACAAAGAGTGAGATAGAATAGAGAATTTATCCGATTTTGAAAACCCCGATATTCAAAATTGTCTTGAAACACTGCCAAAGTTTTTAAAAATAGAGAAAAATATAGTAGGAAATGTATTCTGAAAAAATGAAATGAGTTAGTATCATAAATTTTCGAAATTGTGTAAAATTTCCCGAACTCCGCATTGTTTGATTCTAACTGGTGTGGGATACGTAGGCAACCCCCACTGGGTCCAACCCTATTTTTCAAAATCAAAATACAAAATATAATCATAAATAAAGTTAGGTGATTTCGTTCTTGTCTAAATAGCCAAAATGTCCTAACAGGGCGCCGGAAGGTTGTTTTTGCAAGAATAGCCACCTATGGTCTTTTCTCAAAATCTTGACCCAATTAGCGAACACAACCCTAAAAAACTTCCTTCCCAAAGTGCTGAAGGGCCGTATTTGCGAAGATGGTCCATTTTCAATTGGTTACAAATATTTGCAAAAATAACACTTTTCCTCCTTGGACAAAAATAAATCATGCTTTTGCTTTTTCTTAACCAATCACTTAAATAAATATGCAGGATGAGCAATGTTGAAAATATCCCTTTTAAATCTATAGAGGAAATTCCCATAGTACTCCATATGTGGCGGAGAGACCTGGGGTGGTCAGTCGAGGTTCCGTGGTAAAAGCTTTGGGCGGACTCACCACCTTTTGAAGATTAAGACGAGGTTGGACATCATCGAGGCTCTAATACCATTCTGGGATCCAGCTCACAATGATTTTCATTTCTCGAACTTTGAATTGACACCCACACTGGAAGAGATAGCAGGATATGCCGGCCTTAGTGGGAATCTCATAAGTCGTTATCCGGTAGCACCCAGAGTTGTGACTCCTCACAAATTCCTGGACCTTCTGGGCATTAGTCGGGAAATCCAAGATACGAACTTATCTAAGGGATTCTGCACATTGTACTTCATTTACCGTCGTTACGGGGATCCTCGGGGTTTTGAAGCTGTGAATACCGGTTTAACCCACCACGGGAATCAAACTAAATGGGAGGCCCGCCGGGGGTTGGCCTTTGTGGTAGCATTCTTGGGTACCCTAATCTGCCCAAGGAGCGACGAATGTATAGATATTGGACTCGTAGGAATAGACGACTTCATGATAAAAAAAAGTCTAATGGCACCCTTGTACCAATGGTTTTAGCGGAAATCTACCGTGCCTTAACTGTTTGCCAATCCGGAGGAAAGTTCTTCGAGGGGTGCAACCTACTCTTACAAATCTGGATGATCGAGCACCTCTGTCATCGCCCGGGTTATATTAATTATGGTCTGACTGGCTTGAATTGCATTGAAGAACATGGGACTCGGGTAGAGGGTCATGAATTTCCAGAGGGCACAAAAGCCTGGTTTACACACTTGAGTTCTTTGACTGCCAACCAAATTGAGTGGACATTCAGTTGGCTCCCCGTCGAAGAAATCATCCATATGTCGGCCAAGGTGTGTTACCTTCTGTTGATGGGTCTCCGAAGTATTCAGCCGTATGACCCACACCGGGTCCTACGACAGCTAGGAAGACATCAAAATGTTCCACACGATGAAGATCTAAGTCGTCAAGCCATTGAATTGTGTCTGAGAGCTGCCTTCCCAAAAGATAGGGTCCGCCAGATTTGGCATCAGTGCAGATTTATGGAGCCACAGACTCGAGTGAGGGTTTATCCAGAGGCGAGGTAGAACCTGGCTACACCACTTGGTATTGTAGAAAAGGTAGAGAGCATCAAGTGCCGGAATGTCCCGCCAAGAAACCCCACGTACAACAATTTACTGATGAAGCACAAGAGCATTGAGGTTGGTTGGAAAAAGAGAACAACTACAGGGCTACAATAAGCAAGTTGGAAGCCTAGATCAGAGATATCAAATTTGAAAACAGTTTACAAGCCGCCACAGTTGAAGGGGAGAAAAACAGGTTGACCAAGGAAAATGAAGCTCTCCGAGTCCAGATCCAAAAAATAAAAATAGTTGTTGAGAACCCAGAGAGAAGCAGAACTGATGAAAGACTTATCAATTGTCTTAGGCAAAAAGTCTGCAGCTATGGGGATGATTTGGACAAGGCTGAGGAGTAATTGACAAGAGCTCGGGCCAAATTAGCAAGAAATAAGGAAGAGCGGGCAGAGTTTGTTCAAAAGCTGAAAGGAAAATATGAATGAGAAGTCACGGGCCTGAAATAAAAGGTAGCCACTATAAAAAATGAGATGGCTAAGCAACCAAAGAATTTCAAAGAAGAAATGGAACACTGATATGCACTGATGGCTCGATTAGAGGAAGATTTGAAACAGTTGCAAGAACAGAACCATAAGGCTACCCAGGTTTTGGAAGCTAGATCCCAGCAGATTGGGCGCTTACTCTAGGAAAAAGGTATCATCAGGGAAAGGGTCAGAGAAATTGTTGATTAGGTTGTTACAAAATACCAAGAGTGTGAGGACATGACTCGAACTTCCTTCTTCACTGTGGTGATGATTTTCGTCCGCCAGATAATGGATGACCTGTATCGCCTCCAGCGAGACATGGCACGTAGGCCCGTGGCGAGACCGACTGATGCCCCACGGGCCCCTAGAGCAGTAGAGGAACTTATGTATTCATGATGTCCTTTTTTGAGTCTATATTTCATTTTCCTTTTGTAGTTTGTTTAAGTCTACTTTAAGTCTGTTCTAGTTTTTAAATTTCCAAGAACGCATGTCAGAGTCTTTTGTTATGAATGAAAATTTGAAAATCATAATGTTTATTTCCTTATGTATTTATCCCTTGAACTACGTGATGATCTGATTCACGCGGCGTCGTGATACGTAGGCAATCCACATAGGATTCGATCATAATCTTAAAAAGGAAAAAATAATTTAGAAGAATAAAGAGAGAAATTTATGAAAATTAAAGAAGAAGAGAGAGAGAAAAGAAGAAAAAAGAAATTTCAAACTTGAGAAACAACAAAAGCCGAGATGAGACATTCGACCGATACAAGGCATGTGGAAAACGTTTAACTGCCTAGGTGCATTGCATACCCCCAACGTGCGATTACCTATGTGTTAAATGCCTCAATCTAACGGTTTTGTGGTTTTGTCTCTATAAAGGTTTTGTTTTTTTAGGTGGTTGGTTTTTGCGGTAATCTGGCTTCACACCTATATTTCACAAGATCGAAAGGGAGTGTCGAAATGACATTGGAAAGTCACCTGCCAATCATTAACCCCTCTGAGGACGACCCAAGTCGGTTATCCCCGCATCTAAGTCAGGTACAGCTGAAGAAAACAAAATATTTGCGTTGCCGCATGTTGGAAATGTGGGACGCCTGGTATAATGGCAGGGAACCACCCAGCACCATCCCTGGTTTCCCCGAGTTGGTTCCCGGAATAGGCGGAACTTCTAACATCCCTATAAGTTACCCGGCCACTCAGTTCGGGTACCCAACTATATCAGCTCACTTCGCCAGAATGCCTTCTGAGGTTCTCCCCCAGGCACTATTGGGAGTATCGTCCAACAAATTTACCCCACGGCCAATCTCTACCACGGCGCCGCAAACAATATCTGGGCCAAATTTCGATTCGTCGACTTTTACCTTCCAAACACCGCCGTTCCATCTAGATACGGCTGAAGTCACTCCAAACTCATACCCTTAGCAACCTCGGTACGAATCTACCGTGGGACAAGACAAAACTGTGAAAAACTCCGAGCAGGAAGAGATTACTCAGAAAATGAAAAGCATTGAGCAGAGTCTCAAAAACACATAGGCCCTGAGTGGCCAGAAGAGTGTGTCCTATGCCGAATTATGCATGTTTCCACACGTTCACCTGTCCCTCGGGTTTAAAACCCCCAAGTTCGAGAAGTATGATGGACACAGGGATCCCATTGCTCACTTACAAAGATATTGCAACCAATTGAGGGGAGCGGGTGGGAAAGAAGAGCTCCTAATGGCTTATTTCGGGGAGAGCTTAGCTGGAATCACGTCTAAGTGATACATGGACCAGGATATATCCCACTGGAATATATATGGGATGACCTGGCCCGATACTTTGTTAGACAATTTCAATATAATGTTGACATAACGCTAGACAGGAACTCTTTGTCCAATCTCAAGAAAAAATCTTCAGAAAGCTTCAGGGAATGCGCTATTAAGTGGCGCGAGCAAGTTGCCAGAGTAAAGCCTCCAATGGACGAGACGGAAATGGTCAGCGTCTTCTTACAAGCTCAGGAGGCCGACTACTTCCAGAATATGATGTCCTCTATGGGCAAGACATTTGCGGAAGCTATAAAGATTTGAGAGATGGTTGAAAATTGTCTGAAAACCGGTCGCATCTTGAGCCAGTCGGCCATCAGAGCGACTTCCTAGGCAATCCAGATGGGTTAGGGAGTGCAGCTAATAGGAAAAAGAAAGTGGAAGCGGCAATGATGGCCTCAAGTATAATAAACTCCCGTCAGCCTCGAGGCTATTTTTTCGATACCCCACGACATTACTATCCCCACCAAGATGCGGCATATGCCATGATGCCTCAACCCTACCCAATAATTAATGCTCAGCCGTATGTCCGGCCCCAACAACACTATAATCAAAACCGAGCTCCACCAACCAGAAATAACCCTCCTCGCCAAGCTCAGTATAATCCTCGCCCTCCACAAAATAATCCTCGGGAGCCACCCAAAAGGACCAACTTTACACCAATTGGTGAATCATACTCCAGCCTTTTCCCGTAGCTGGTCCAGATGGGTTTGCTGCAGCCTGTACTCCAAAACAGGAAAAACCTAGAATCCCCCTCTTACAGGACAGGTACTCGATGTGCTTATCACTTAGGGGTCGAGGGACATGATATTGGGGATTGCTGGACCCTCAAGCGGATAGTTGAGAGCTTAATAGAACAAAATAAGGTGGTACTAAGGGATGAAGAAACTCCCAATGTGACCAATAACCCGTTGCCTGCTCACAATAACAGGCTAATTATTGGTATGATTTGTGAAGACCGGGATTTTGATTCGGCCCTAAAATCTATCATTGCCATTGATGATGTAGAGAAGAAGACCAAAGCGGCACCCAAACAAGCCGGAAAAAAGCAACTCTGTTCCCCAGGCTACAAGATAGGTTGAAACCAAGACAGGGACGGGGCCTTCTAAAGTGTTGTTCTTTATGTCCCCAGGGCACCCAGAAGGGAACAGTTTGTGTTAAACCCTCCCAAAAGATGGAAGCAAAACAAGGCTATGTTGAATGTCCCAAAGATGTACATACCGAAGGGGTTGTATGTGGCGCGGGGGTCAATAATTTCACCAAGGCTGAATGAGCCCGTGGTTATTAGCCGCGCATCACAGAGTCCCATAAAGAATACCACTACCGTCCCCTGGAACTACAACAAAACAATGGTGACGTACAAAGGAAAAGAGATCATAGGGGAAGTAAGTGAGGCAAACTCGTCGGAGACATACCTCAACCTGAAGGAACTAAACAAGAACAAAAAAAAAGCCTTTTCCGCCTATAAAGTCGGTCAGCGCCGAAGAAGCAGAGGAATTCTTCAGGAAAATGAAAACTTCTGAATACGGTGTGATTGAACAGCTCAGAGAATCCCCCACTCAGGTCTCACTCCTATCCTTGCTGATAAGCTCAAGTGCACATCAAAAAATTTTGATCAAAACGCTTAATAAAGCGTATGTTACGGCCGAAACTACAATTGAACAAATGGAAAGGATGGCTGAATGATTCTTCGAGGTAAACCGTATCTCATTTAGCAAAAATGACTTGCCCCCAGAAGGGGATGCCCACAATAAAGCACTCCACCTAACCGTTAAATGTGAAGGGTACTACGTAAAATGGGTTATGGTGGACGGAGGATCTGGGGTCGACATTTGCCCTCTCTCAACCCTAAAAATAATGGAGATTGGAACTGAGAGAATCAGACCCAACAATGTGTGTGTACGTGTATTTGACGGCATCAAGAGGGACACAATGGGAGAAATTGACTTGGTCGTGACTATCGGCTCTGTAGACTTTGAAGTGACTTTCCAGGTCTTTGACATGGACACCTCCTACAATTATCTCCTCGGAAGGCCCTGGATCCATGCCGCAGGAGCCGTGCCCTCGACCCTCCACCAGATGATTAAGTTTGAGCCCGAGGACCAGGAAATTGTGGTCCATAGAGAAGACGAGCAATCTATTTACTGGGATCCATCAGTCCCTTGCCTGGAAGCAAGAGAAGGTAGAGAACATATTGTCTACCGGGCTTTTGAGATTGTGGTTGCGGACAAATGTGAGGCCGGTACCCCGTGTCCTCAACCATTCTTGTCGAATGCATCAACCATGGTCACTAGCGACATGATTAAAAATGGTTACGCACCACGAAAAGGGGTCGGGATATCCTTGCAAGGCATCACAGAACCTATCTTTTTGCCCGCCAGTGTGAAGTTCTTTGGCATAGGGTTTCAAACAACTTCCGCTGACATAAAATGGGCTAACGAGCGCAAGAACAGTGGTTGGGTGTTGCCTCAGCCAATTCCACACATCACTGAATCATTCGTCAAGCCAAAATACATAGAGGAAGAAGAGAAGGCCTTCACGGCCGATGAAATCGAAGAGATTTGTGGGGCAATGAGATAGATGTTGTATGAACTCATATGGTCCAACCAGGAGAAGGATCAAGCACTGCTGAAGTGCAATATATGGGGCCTAATGCCAATCTCCAAAATCGGAAGGCTACTCCATTCCCCGTCAAGCGGTAGTCCCGGTAGTTCAGCGTTGCCATCCTTTCTGCACTTCGAGTTATTTCAGGGTGTAACTCGAGTGTTTTTAGTTTATTGCCTTTTTAAATTCTGATGTAAACCCTCCTATGTTCAAAAAATTCAATGTAATGAAATTAATATGTCATAGTCCAAGAATCTCTTTCTTTATTCGTCCTAATTTTTGTTATTTTTCTTATCTCTCTTTTAAGTTCTAATAATGCGGACTTTAATAACATGACATGCTTGCGGACTTCACGCCCAGATCTTGATACGCTGTCTAACCAAGAAATAATGAATCAAGAATTGGAATATGATAAAGATGAGGCTTTTAGGGAAATAAATCGAGAATTGGAACAATTTGAGAATAAGCCTAAGCCAAACTTAAAAAAAACCAAACCAGTTAATTTGGCTAATTCAGAAGAGGTCCGAGAAACGATGATAAGTATCAATACTGATGAAAGAATTAGGGACACTTTGATCCAACTTCTGTTCGAATTCAAAGACGTGTTTTCCTGTTCTTATGATGACATGCCCGGACTGAGTGTTGACTTGGTGGTGCACAAATTGCCGACCTACCAGAGTTATCCACCCGTCCAACAAAAGCAGAGAAAATTTAAAATAGACATTATTGACAAGATCAAAGAAGAGGTCACTAAACAGTTGAAAGATGGAGTAATCCGAGTGGTCCAATACACCACGTGGCTGGCCAATGTGGTCCCGGTACCTAAGAAAGACGAAAAAGTCCGAGTGTGTGTCGACTATCGAGATTTGAATAAAGCAAGCCCCAAGGATAACTTTGCATTGCCGAACATCCACATCCTGGTTGACAAATGTGCCAAACATGAGATACAGTCTTTCGTAGATTGTTACGCTGGGTATCACCAGGTTTTGATGGATGAAGAAGACGCAGAAAAGACGGCCTTCACCACACCTTGGGGTACTTACTGTTACCGGGTCATGCTATTCGGTCTGAAGAACGCCGGGGCAACCTATATGAGGGCTATGACCGCCATTTTGCATGACATAATGCACCAGGATATTGAGGTGTACGTGGATGATGTGATTATTAAATCTAGGACGCAAGACGACCATGTGCAGCATCTGATAAAATTCTTTGAGCGTTTGCGTAAGTATGATTTGAAATTAAATCCAGCCAAGTGTGCCTTCCGAGTTCCATCTGGGAAATTGCTGGGGTTCATAGTCAGTCTACGGGGCATCGAGCTGGACTCGACAAATATAATGTTTATTCAGGATTTGCCTCCTCCAAAAACCAAGAAAGAAGTCATGAGTTTGCTGGGTAGGTTGAATTACATCAGCAGGTTCATCGCTCAGTTGACATCCACTTGTGAGCCTATATTCAATTTGTTGAAGAAAGATGCAGTGATTAAATTGACGGATGAATGCAAAGACGCTTTTGACAAGATCAAAGAATACCTGTCGAATCCGCTAGTGTTGGTCCCGCCAGAACCAGGAAGGCCTTTGTTCTTATATTTGACGGTGTTGGAAAATTCCTTCGGGTGTGCCCTCGGGAAGAATGATATGACCGGGAAGAAAGAACAAGCCATATACTACTTGAGCAAGAAATTCACAGGCTATGAAGCCAAGTACACCTTGTTAGAAAGAACTTGTTGCGCCTTAACTTGGGTTGCTCAAAAGCTCCGGCATTACTTGTTGGCTTATACCAACTACCTCATCACTAGGCTGGATCCTTTGAAGTATATATTCCAAAAGCCAATGCCCATCGGGAGAATAGCAAAGTGGCAAATCCTGCTCACCGAGTTTGACATAGTCTATGTCAGCCGCACGGCGATGAGAGCTCAAGCCTTGGCGGATCACCTGTCTGAAAATCCTGTCGATGAAGAATATCAACATTTGAATATTTACTTCCTGGACGAGGAAGTAAACTCAGTCGAGGTAATCCCAGAAAACACCAACACTTTGGAAAATGTTCTTTGACGAAGCTATAAATGCAAAAGGTATTGGGACTGGGGCAATCTTGATTTCGCCCACGGGACAACACTATCCAGCCACCGCCCGTCTTCAGTTCTTTTTTACAATCAACACTGCTGAATATGAAGTCTGTATAATGGGCATGAATATGGAAATTGACATGGATGTAGAGGAACTATTGATCATGGGAGATTCTTACTTGATCATCAAGCAAGCTCAGCGGGAGTGGGAAACTCGAGATATTAAGCTTCTTCCGTATAGACAGCATGTGGAGGATCTTGGCGAACGATTCAAAACCGTCGAATTCAGGTATATTCCTAGATGCCACAATGAGTTAGCTAATGTCCTAGCTACCTTAGCAACAATGCTGCCATATCCGGGCAATGTCCATATTGACCTGATGGAAATTCAAACCCGGGAAAGACATGGTTATTGTAACAAGGTCAAAATATAGCCCGATGTCCAACCATGGTACCATGACATCAAAAGGTTCTTAAAAACAAAATAATACCTAGAGCAAGCCAATGGAGATCAAAAGAGAACCAGCAGAAGGCTTGCCAACAGCTTCTTCTTAAGTGGGGAAGTTTTGTATAGAAGAACTCCCGATTTGAATCTGTTGAGGTGTGTGGATGCCAAAGAAGCAAAGAATATTATGAACGAGGTACATTCAGGAGTGTGCGGTCCCCATATGAATGAATACGTCCTCGCAAAGAAAATCCTGCGGGCAGGATATTACTGGATGACCATGGAGAAAGACTGTTTCACCTTTGTCCGGAAATGCCATAAGTGTCAAATACATAGTGATTTGATCCATGCACCACCTTCAGAATTACATCCCATGTCAGCGCCTTGGCCGTTTGTTTCTTGGAGAATGGATGTCATTGAGCCAATCGAGGCGAGAGCTTCAAATGACCACAGATTTATCTTTGTTGCTATCGACTATTTCAAAAAATGGGTCGAGGCAGTCACATTCAAAGCCGTCACTAAGAAAGCAATGGTGAATTTTGTGCACTCCAACATCATCTGTCGTTTTGGTATTCCAAAAACAATCATTACCTACAATGCCGCAAATCTAAACAGTCACTTGATGAGGGGGTATGTGAACAGTTTCAGATTATACACCGCAATTCCACCCCTTACCAGCACAAAGCCAATGGCGTCGTTGAAGCAGAAAATAAAAACATCACGAAAAACCTTAGAAAAATGATCCAAAGTTCTAGACAATGGCATGAGAAATTGCCTTTTGCATTATTGGGATATCGCACGACCGTGCGCACATCGGTTGGATCTACAACCTATCTATTGGTTAGGCACTGAAGCTATAATACATGCAGAAGTTAAAATTCCCTCCCTTCGGATAATTGTCGAAGCCGAAATTGAGGATGATGAATGGGTCAAAACCCGGCTCGAACAGTTAACTCTGATTGATGAGAAAAGAATAGCCGTAGTTTGCCACGGGCAGTAGTAGCAACAAAGAATGGCCCGCGCCTATAATACGAAAGTGTGGCCTAGGATCTTCGAAGTGGGGCAACTCGTCCTGAGACGCATCCTCCCGCATCATGAAAAGGCGAAAGGAAAATTCGCCCCAAATTGGAAAGGTCCATAAATCATACGGAAATTACTATCAAAATGAGCATTGTACTTGGGGGACATCGAAGGAAATGACCCCGAAATGGCTGTCAATGCAGATGCAGTCAAACGGTACTATGTTTGACCTTTTCGTGATGTTGATGTTCCCGATCAAAATGCCGAAGGCTTTCGTTCACGCTACCCCAAACACTACCAACTTTTGTAAACCCTTTTACACCGGTTACTTCTCCTTGTTTACTTTCTTTGGAACCCGAATGTGTTATTGACAAAAAAAAGATTATTTGGAAAACGAAAAGTTAAAAAAGAAGAAGAAGAAAAATAAAAAACAAAAACCAAAACAAAAATGTTTCCCTGGACTACGTTCGACATGATTCCGAAAGGATACGTAGGCAGCCTCTCTCTGGGGTTCAGTCACACCAGAATAAAATTCAACATTTCCCTAAGAGTTTAAGTTGGGGCAGATGTGATGATATGTTTGTCGATGTTTTTGCTTGAAAGGTTCCAAAGTTGTAATTCAATACGAACTATTTTCCTTAAAACCCCTGTTCAAGTCCTTCCGATAAATCGGCAAATATGTCTAAAGTTGGAGGGTACAGTTGTTTGGATCTGACATGAGCAATGAGAGAAATTAAAATGAGAGATTCTTATCGGTGAAAACCCACACGTGCACCGTAAGGAGACGGTAAGAAGAAAAATAAAGATGAGAGAGCCTTATCGGTGAAAACCCACACGGGCACCGTGAGGCGACGGTAAGCACACAAATTGAAAAAGAGAGAGTCTTGTTAGTGAAAACTCGGAAAGAGCCCTACAAGGATATGGTGAGAAGATAAATGAGAGAGGTTAGTGGGCTAAAACCCGCAAAGGGCGCCACTAATCGAAAAGGATAATGGAGCACTGACATGGACACAGTCCGGGGCAAGGTTTCTCAAATCTCAAGGTGTTAGTTGTGATAAATTTCTGAGAGTCGGACAGTTTACACGGATCAGTCATCCAGTCCAAAAGGCATGTCATGTTCATTGAAGTCCGCATGCACTCCAGATAAGTCCTTCCTTCCTTTCCCCGAAAGAGATACCTCTTGTTTACATTTATTGTCCATTCTATCATTTATTTTCGGTTGAATCCCTTTCGGCCTAACTCTATTCCGAAATTAAGGCAAAGAAAGGATGGAAAGACTAATTTACAGGGTTCTCATTTGATACGGGCTAGTGTGCAAAAGGCACCCAGCCTCGTCAGAGGCATCAAGTCGATCTCGACTGGCCATATCGGCAGATGTTCCAAACTCAAAACCCTTGAAAGGAGAAAATCAAATTGAAGTGCCTACAAAGGCAAATGAAGTTGAAAGGTTGAGCCCCACGTGGCTAACCATCTCGGCAAAGTTTGAAAGGCCAAAATACTCCAAGTGCTCTGAAGCAGAAATGGAAGGCTGATAAAAGCAAAATAAAGTCGGAAAGGTTAAGTCCCACACGACTAGCCGTTGCAGCAAATCTGAGGAGCCAGAATCTTACCGATGCTCCGGAAATCCAAAAGAAAAATCAAGTGAAAGGCCTACAAACGGAAAACAATAAAGTCAAAATGTTGGGTCCCACGTGGCCGATCGCCATGGTAAAATCTAGAAACTCAGGGCCCCCGAGTTTAGCAACGAAACCCAATCCCCAGCAAGCAAGCAAGCGGTTGAGATCTTCGTCAAAGGGACCGAGATCAAGCAATTGCAATAATCCTTTCCTGCATTCATGAAAATAAGAAATAAAAATAGAGGAAAAGAAAAGAAGAAAAAGAAGAAATTATTCAAACATAAAGTAGCAAAGGGTCTCCAATCCCTAGCTAAACCTTTTCCAACCAAAGGATATTTCACGACCCAAAATTCCATAAGGTCTTGATGGCGCCGGACACCACTGTCAGGCAAGCCAATCCTTAATTAATTGAAATAAACTCATGTTTCAACTTTTTCGAAATCATTACCTTTCACTTTAAAACGTAATAAATAGATAGAAATCCATTTAAGTAAAAACAACAGTCTATTTTTCCGCTTTAATAAAATACAACCCAAATACATCCCAGAACCCGGTGTCACAAGTACATGAGCAATTTCTAAGAATTTATACAATTATACAAAGCTTGTCCGAGATACAAATTGGACAAGGACTTCTAAAATAAAGTACAATACATAGAGGAAGACTCTGCCGGCTGCGGATCGCCTCCGGATGATACATATCGCCTAAGTCTCCAAACCAGCCTCATCGCTATGAAATTAATTGTGCAACAAAATGCACAACAAGTGTAGCATGAGTACGAAAACAACGTGTACTCAGTAAGTATCCCGCCTAACCTCAGAGAGGTAGTGGCGAGAGGTCGAATTAGACGCTTGCTATAAGTCAGTTAAATATAATCAAGTGAGGTGCTTAGAATGAGTATCATAGGCCATTAAATAATAATCAGGAATAAGAAAATATCAAATTGTTTCACATTTAACACATCAATTCTACTTCATTTTTAACTTGGAAATTCAAAACTCCTTAGGCCAATAAGCATGTATAAATCACATGAAATACATAGCATTTATCATGTGCAAACAAAATGCCTAGGGTCGAACGACGCGGACCAACAATAATAAAATTGTGCACTGCCGAGGGTCGAACGGCTCGAACCATAGATGCATCTATTTTCCCCGCTCGCGAATGGATCATGCGACGCGGTCAACATAATAATAGTAAGGCTAACCTGCTCGCGAATCATACCTGCGACTCAGGTGCTCATAGGTACACGTATTCACATAATAATCCGCATTTTTATCAAGAAAACAACTTCTCAATAAAATGATAAACTTCTCTTTAGGTGAACATGAAGATAGTATTTAAATCATTTTCTGGAAATTCATTTGCCAAGTTTCATAAGGTTTTAATATCACTGATTCATCCAAAACACAATTATGCAGAAGGAACCATACTCTTCTCAAATGACTAAGGAAAATAAGTTCTGACCATTTTAAGTATTCTATTACTAACTCGATAATATCACCAGGCTAATATCATTGATAAAATCACAAGTACAACAGGTAAGGCATGCTAGTGGGTCCTAGACAACCCGGACATGGCATAATAGTAGCTACGCACGGACTCCCGTCACATCGTGCGTACGTAGCCCTCACAAATAGTAACACATATTTAATTAGTTCACCTAGGGGGACAATTCCCCCTCACAAAGTTAGAAAGAAGACTTACCTCGCTTTGAAATTACATAACCGGCTTCCAAGCCCTTCCGACGACTCCAATGGATGCACAATGTCCCAAACGTACCAAATAACGGGAAAAGCAATGAAAATTCACTCTAATACTCGTAACAAATTCAAATTATATAATTTCCCAACTCCGCTCAATGAATTGACCAAAATTCCCTCGAGCCCGCGTTCCCGGATTCCGAAATTTCTCGAAGATAAACTCTACCCATAGCTTTACTAGTTCAAATATACAATTTACTCAAATGTTCATGCTCAATTCATGGCTAAAATCCAAATTACCAAATTTTCTAGGTTTTCTTCAAAAATCCTAATTTTATACAAATTCTCATGTCTAATCCCATGTATAAACCTTGAATTAACTTGGAAATGAGAAGGAATCACTTACCTCTTGATGCTTGATGAAAATCACCCTTCGGAATCCTCCAAAACCACCCCAACCATGAGAAATATATGAGAGAAATGGCAAAAATCGATTTTAAATTGAACACTGCCCAGGAAAACCTTCTTCGCGATCGCACACAATTAGCTGCGATCGCACATGCCAAGTATGCTGCCCTGATTTTCTTCTCCGCGATCGCACAAGCATGCCTGCAATCGCACAGGCCTTTTTCCAGCTCCCTCCAAATCCTTCTCCGCGATCGCAACTTCAACCATGCGTTCGCACAGGCCAAAACCTCCAGCCTCATTTTCTTCTGTGCGGTTGTACTCCTCCTTGTGCGATTGCACAAGCCAAAAGTTCCAGCTCTCAAATTCTTCTCCGCGATCGCACCACTAAGGCCGCGATCGCACTGAACCTCCAAAACACCAGAAAAACAGCAGCAACCAAACACTTGGAAACAACCCGGAACCACCCTGAAACACACCCGAGGCCCTCGGGACCCGGTCCAATAACACGACGACATCTCATAACCTTACAAAGACTTGCTCGAGGCTTCAAATAATATCAAACAACGCTGAAACCACGAATCGCACCAAAATTCAACTTTATGAACTTTGAAATTTCAAACTTCCACCTCCGATGCCGGAACCTATCAAATCACGTCTGATTGACCCCAAATTTTGCACACAAGTCATATTCGACATTACGGACATGCTCCAACTTCCAGAATCTCATTCGAACCCCGATATCAAAATTTCCACTTCCGGTCAGATTTCTCAAAAACCTTTAAATTTCTATCTTTAGCCAAACGACTTCAAAACAACCTACGGACATCCGAATTCACTTCCGATCGCGCTCCCAACTCCAGAATCACCGTCCGAAGATATTCACAGACTCGGAATCCCAAACGGACATCAATATCACTGAAATGCGCTTCAAGCCAAACTTAGGAAATTCCTTCAAAAATGTTGACTTCTACAATATACGCCGAAATGCTCTCCAGGTTATCCAAAACCCGATCCGGACATATGCCCAAGTCCGAAATCATCATACGAACTTGATGGAACCTTCGGATCCTGATTCCGAGGTCATTTACTTGAAATCCTAGTCTTAGCTGATTCTTCCAACTTAAGGCTTCCGGAATGAGAATTTTCCTTTCAATTTAACTCCGAACTTCCCGAATTTCAACTCCTACCATACGTACGAGTCATAATACCTGAAATGAAGTTGTTCATGACTTTCAACCGCTGAAGGAGGTGCTAGAGCTCAAAACGACCGGTCGGGTCGTTACATTCTCCCCCACTTAAACAGACGTTCGTTCTCGAACGTGCCAAGAACTTATCTTGAGTTATCTGAAATCACTGTTTTTACACCCCTGTGGTACCACAACCCGGTTCGCACATAAGCTTGATCAAATCTGAAGATATCCTCCTTTATCCATACAATAAGCTCTGAACTCAGTTCCAACACCGAAAATTCTCTACCAGGTCTGTTTCTAATATATGAACACCGTATCAACTACCACACGAGGCACTAGAACAAAACTGCGTACCTTTGCTGAATCAACACCATACACCGCATAATCCATCATCTGACCACAATGACGCTCCATGAACCTTAGTAGCCAGAATTCTATGAATTTGATGCTCTCAATGCACCTTATAAGATACATACATACATTCTGCTATAATGCTGATGATACCACCATAACGGAAGAGATGTGCAGAAATTCCTAACCAACTACAGAGTTAACCAAACATTGAAATATTTTCTCTTGACTTAGATCATCATCTCATTACAAACCAAAAAATGGTGATTGCCTTGTAGTATACTTCACATAATGTCATCGCACTTGACCCCTGATCCAATAGTCTCGTCTCACCCAATATGAGCTGCTCAGATAACCAATCACCCCAGACATAACCAATAGTCTCACACGATGTCACAATGCGCCAATTGGCCACAACTCGAACATGATACATAAGGAAATGATTCAGGAAGGGACTACTCAACCCACGCAACAAATATGAACTTTCCTCAGAAAAATAGGAAGTCAATCACAAGAAAAATAATTATAGGAGCCTTGATCAACATCACACTGTTGCGGCGTGCAACCCGATCCAAATAACATACCCGTGGCGGCGTGCCACCCGATCCAATCATAAAATTTACATAAGGAAATATGCACGGAGCTGAATTGCTCACTATTATAAATTACTGAATATCGGTCACAAGCATGCTAAGTGCATAATACCATTCTAGGGAGACTGATAGAGCCATATGCTACAAACTCAAGCACAACTGAGGTGCTATATATAATCTGAATCTCGAGAGCCATCCTTCTCACATAACCTCATCACTACACGGAATCTCAACACATAAGAAATTATCAAGCCGTTTCACAACTCACACGGCACGATCATAATATACCTGAATTTGACGAAGACGGAACAACATCTAATATTCCAACACCCCTCCTTAAGGAGCGCTATACAGAAATGAACCTACCTGATTCACGTGGAGCCCACAACCACATTAAATCCATTCACAACCCTCAAGCTGATCTCGCTCACACTGCACTAGGCTAATAGCTTCACCTGGGTCCATAATACCCCAATTCTTCTCATAATACACATGAACAACCATCATAGCCGGGACAAACACCCCACAATCCACAATCAACTAAATCGAACGCCTTCCAGGCATAAATTCTCAATTAAGCAATATTACACTCCCTTATACACGGTCTAATTCTTCAACCAATCAGGTGACTACATGTCACACTTATACAATCTTCACGCGGTCATGCTCCCACGACCTTCCACATAAGGTAACAAGTATGCACATCCATACCACCGACCACCCTAAGGCGGTAAAACAATTCAAGGACCCATAACCACGATACAAAGCCTCTTTCACCAAACACCGATTTCAGATGACACTGAAGACAACATCAACTTATTCGAAACATTCACATCCGTTGTTCTTGCTCCTCCGAGCTCATGACATCCTTATTAATTCCGAACCGCAAATCTTGATTCTTACTTCCAGTTACATACTGCTTACTGCACCAATCATGCCAATATGGAATAGCATAGGAATTCCATCATAACTCCTGATCCACTAATAGGGTGAACACTTCATCATATATAATCCGTTTACTTACCTCAATTCATGAGAACCATAACAACACACAAGTGAATTCTCATAGTCACAATACATGCAAATCCTTAAGTAGTGGTCTGAACCACCATAAACCTTCCGGGATCCGCCTACACTTGACAGGCCATAGCACTTGAATGCTTCCAAATGAAATGTATTATGACAGCCGATAAGCCCCACACGCATCTGAACAAACCATACACATACTCAGTCACACCGAAGGAACTGATCATTGCCGTACATGTGCCATTTCAACCATGGCTTACCAATCTATCTTCTTTTAATCATCTTTAATTGCCTAAGAGATAATAGTAACTTCCTTCAACTCATAGCAAACTCAACCCTCACTCATCCCGAGTGACCTTGATTCACGAGACCATGTTTCCTAAATCCCGCAACCCGTCTCACACCCTCTTGATAATTTTTCTACAACCCGGAGTTTATTTCTCTCACTCCTTCAATACTATCCTGCATGCTGAAAATAATATAAAACACTCCAACCATTTTCCCTTTCTCAGAAATTACGCTGCAAAAGCTCGATTCTTAATCATACTGCTGCTTGAAACCCTTAAACACCGCATTCTCTAACTTTTGAATTCACTTGGACCGCTATTGAGAGTCACCCACTCTGACTGACCCCGAATACAGTCAACTCCAAGGCTCATCTAGAACATAAACACCCTTCTCAATGAAGCACGTGACTGAGTCACTATCCTTACAACTCGCCTATGCCTTAAGCATACATTCTGAATCTTTCAAAACCTAACCCTGGTCCAACAGGGCCAACCTTTGCACACATTCACCAAATCCCACGCAAAATCACCTTTTTACTCCTTTCCCTTAGCTGTAACAACTTGCTAATACGACGACAATCCACAACCCCATGAGAACACAATCCTACAACCCAACTGCAGATGGTGGGACTCCCCCACTTAGCCCGAAGCTTCTCTTGCACCACTCTAGACCCTGCTGAGATCCTTTCTTCTTTGTTAACATGATCTTGCTCAACCAATCCGTCCAATTCTTCCGAATTCTCCTGTTAGCATTCCCCAAATACTCAAATTCTCTAGCACCATTCACACATTCTGCCTCCTACCGAATAGCCACTAGGATTCCTCGCAAAACTTGCCAACCACACAACCGCTAACCTACTCACATAAGATATCTCACCTGTGGAAATCACCAATTGACACCTTACAACGACGCTAAAATGCGCACTCTCTGGTACATCAATACCCCATCCTAAGCCTGCTCTCATTCACCAACTTTACCAGTCCATCCGTTCCCCACATCTACTATATGCGCTACAATATCTTCAAATTTCACCGGCATATTGCATCCTTCTTCATCCCTAACAACTCCTCTCTGTCATATCCAACCTTCCGCCGAATAACAAACATTTCAATTTAAGCTCGTAGACCTAATCACCGTCCACTGAAATTCTTGAATCACTCCAAACGTTTCCACAAGATAGGCAGCTGTCTTACCCCTGAACTCATATGCTACACTGCCACTCTCCCACTAGAGTTAAACTCATTCCTTTAAGCAACCACCCAACTTCTGTCTCTCATGCCTGGCATTTTTTTATATTTAGCCGCCACCTGAGACTTCTCACATGTCTTCCTTCATTGCATGCTTCTCAATTGCGGCCTCAATTCAATATCATTCTTATCAACACCTAAACCAGCAGATCACCATAACTTCAAACTCTCCAAAGATCAACTTTCTCATGTTGCCTTCATTAGAAATAACTATGCAATTCTGAATCACCACACACAATGATCTCTGACAAACACTTCTTCAATACTACTTCACAATACTCTGACCCAATGCAACCGAATAACTATAACACCGGCAAACATAACACAATCTATTCGATCAAGACAACGATACCACGTCACAGATGAAAACTCCACCTCGCTTGATAACACCAAGTCTTATTACTTTATCCCCCGGACATGAACATTCATAGTCCAATTGCCCTTCCTCCGCCGAAACTAAAATACTGAAATCTCAAAATTACGCTCTAAGAAGACCTCCCTTCAAGTCATTCGTTACCCGACCCCGACATAGGGGCAAGCCTCCTACATTCACACTCGCATCGCACGTTAACCAATTGTAAACATCATCACCACCTGAACATAGTCTCAAGGCTCTCAGAAACACAACTTCAAAGCTGAAACAACATATTATCCTTCTGCAGGGCTACAACAACAGCCCCAACCAATTACGTATGGAAAATATTACGCACCCTATTTGTAGCACCATTTCTATTCCTCAAATCCACGTTTCATAGCAAGCGCTTCGCGACGTATAAGATTGAGTAGGAAGAAACATATGCATAAGCCTTAAAGGAATCAAATCGCACGATGAGGAATCAAGAAGGGAAGTACTCCTAACAGCCCTGTAGCCTCTCGAAGCTAAGTTCAGACGTCTCCGTACCGATCTCCAAGACTCTACTATACTTGCTCAAGACTCGTGAGAACTAAGGGAACCTAGCGCTCTGATACCATGTTGTCACGACCCAAAATTCCATAAGGTCGTGATGGCGCCGGACACCACTGTCAGGCAAGCCAATCCTTAATTAATTGAAATAAACTCATGTTTCAACATTTTCGAAATTATTACCTTTCACTTTAACACGTAATAACTAGATATAAATCCATTTAAGTAAAAACAACAGTCTATTTTTCCACTTTAATAAAATACAACCCAAATACATCCCAGAACCCGGTGTCACAAGTACATGGGCAATTTCTAAGAATTTATACAATTATACAAAGCTTGTCCGAGATACAAATTGGACAAGGACTTTTATAATAAAGTACAATACATAGAGGAAGACTCTACCGGCTGCGCATCGCCTCCGGATGATACAGCTCGCCTAAGTCTCCAAACCAGCCTCATCGCTATGAAAGTACCTGTGCAACAAAATGCACAGCAAGTGTAGCATTAGTACGAAAACAACGTGTACTCAGTAAGTATCCCGCCTAACCTGAGAGAGGTAGTGACAAGAGGTCGAATGTGCTATAAGTAAGTTAAATATAATCAAGTGAGGCACTAAGCATGAGTATCATATGCAATTAAATAATAATCAAGAATAAGAAAATATCAACTTGTTTCACAATTAACACATCAATTCTACTTCATTTTTAACTTGGCAATTCAAAACTCCTTAGGCCAATAAGCATGTATAAATCACAGGAAATATGCAGCATTTATCATGCACAAACAAAATGCCGAGGGTCGAACGGCGCAGACCAACAATAATAAAACTGTGCACTGCCGAGGGTCGAACGACTCAAACCATAGATGCATCTATTTTTCCCGCTCGCGAATCGATCATGCGACGCGGTCAACATAATAATAGTAGGACTAACCTGCTCGCGAATCGTACCTGCGACTCAGGTGCTCATAGGTACACGTATTCACATAATAATTCACATTTTTATCAAGAAAACAACTTCTCAATAAAATGATAAAATTATCGTTAGGTGAACATGAAGATAGTATTTAAATCATTTTTCTGGAAATTCATTTGCCAAGTTTGATAAGGTTTTAAATATCCCTGATTCATCCGGAACACAATTATGCAGAAGGACCCATTCTCTTCTCAAATTATTAAGGAAAATAAGTTCTGAACTTTTTAAGTACTCTATTACTAACTTGATAATATCACCAGGCTAATATCATTGATAAAATCACAAGTACAACATGTAAGGCATGCTAGTGAGTCCTAGACTACCCGGACATGGCATAACAGTATCTACGCACGGACTCCCGTCACCTCGTGCGTACGTAGCCCCCACAAATAGTAACACATATTTAATTAGTTCACCTAAGGGGACAATTCCCCCTCACAAAGTTAGAAAGGAGACTTACCTCGCTCCGAAATTCCATAACCGGCTTCCAAGCCCTTCCGACGACTCCAATGGATGCACAACGTCCCAAAACAACCAAATAACGGGCAAAGCAATGAAAATTCACTATAATACTCGTAACAAATTCAAATTATATAATTTCCCAACTCCGTTCAATGAATTGACCAAAATTCCCTCGGGCCCGCATACCCGAATTCTGAAATTTCTCGAAGATAAACTCTACCCATAGTTTTACTAGTTCAAATATACAATTTACTCAAATGTTCATGCTCAATCCGTGGCTAAAATCCAAATTACCAAATTTTCTAGGGTTTCTTAAAAAATCCTAATTTTATACAAATTCTCATGTCTAATCCCATGTATAAACCTTGAATTAACTTGGAAATAAGAAGGAATCACTTATCTCTTGATGCTTGATGAAAATCAACCTTTGAAATCCTCTAAAATCGCCCCAACCATGAGAAATATATGGGAGAAATGGCAATAATTCGTTTTAAATTAAACATTGCCTAGGAAAACCTTCAATGCGATCGCACACAATTGGCCTGCATCGCACACGCCAAGTATGCTTCCCAGATTATCTTCTGCGCGATCGCACAAGCATGCCTGCGATCGCACAAGACATTTTCCAGCTACCTCCAAATCCTTCTCCGCGATCGCAGCTTCAACCATGCATTCGCACAGGCCAAAACCTGCAGCCTCATTTTCTTCTGTGCGGTTGCACTCCTCCTTGTGCGATCGCACAAGACAAAATATCCAGCCCTCAAATTCTTCTCCGTGATAGCACCACTAAGGCCGCGATCACACTAAACCTCCAAAACACCAGAAAAACAACAGCAACCAAACTCTTCGAAACAACCCGGAACCACCCCGAAACACACTCGAGGCTCTCGAGACCCCATCCAATCACAAAACTCAGTCCTATACCTCACACATACTTGCTCGAGGCTTCAAATCACATCAAACAACGCCGAAACCACGAATCGCACCAAAATTCAACTTTATGAACTTTGAAATTTCAAAGTTCCACCTCCGATGCCGAAACCTATCAAATCACGTCCGATTAACCAAAAATTTTGCACACAAGTCATATTCAACATTACGGACCTTCTCCAACTTCCGGAATCGCATTCCGACCCCGATATCAAAATTTCCACTTACGGTCGGATTTCTCAAAAACCTTCAAATTTCTATCTTTAGCCAAGGGACTTCAAAACAACCTACGGACATCCGAATTCACTTCCGATCGCGCTCCCAACTGTAGAATCACCATACGAAGCTATTCCCAGACTTAGAATCGCAAACGGACATCAATATCATTGAAATTCTCTTCAAGCCAAACTTAGGAAATTCCTTCAAAAATGATGACTTCCACAATATACGCCGAAATGCTCCCCGGGTTATCCAAAACCCGATCCGCACATACGCCTTAATACAAAATCATCATAAGAACCTGGTGGAACCTTCAGATCCTAATTCCGAGGTTGTTTACTCCAAATCCTAATCTTAGCCGATTCTTCCAACTTAAGGCTTCCGAAATGAGAATTTTCCTTTCAATTGAACTCCGAACTTCCCGAATTTTAACTCCGACCATACGCACGAGTCATAATACCTGAAATAAAGTTGTTCATGACGTCCAACCGCTAAACGACGCGCTAGAGCTCAAAACGAACGGTCGAATCATTACAGGATATTCCATTCCTAAGTTGATGCCAACATAGGGTCTCACTCCCTAGTAGACATCAGCATAACCTGGTGATTTTTTCCTGACAATAACGTAACCTGTTGATCGTTCCTGACATTTTCATAACGTAGTGATCTTTCTTCCCAGCAACATCATAACTTGTTGACCTTACTAGCAATAGCATAACTTGTTGACTTTTCCAGACACCAGCATAACCCGGTAATCTCCCTCCTGGCAGCAGCATAACCTGTTGACCTTTCCAGACACCATCATAACCCGGTGATCTTTTCCTGGCAACAGTATAACTTGTTGATCTTTTCTTGACATTGGCATAACCCAGTGATCTCTTTTCCTCGCAAAAACATAACTTGTTGACCTTTGCAGACACTAGCATAACTCGGTGATCTTTTTCCTCACAACATCATAACCTGTTGATCCTCTCCAAACATCGGCATAACCCAGTAATCTCCCTCCTGGCAACAACATAACCTGTTGACCTTTTACTAAACACCAGCATAACCTGGTGATCTCTTTCTTGACAACATCATAACCTATTGATCCTTTCACAAACACCGGCATAACCTGATGATCTTTTCTTGATGACAGCATAACCTTTCCATCTTTTCCAACATACGGTCTCTAATCCCTAGTTGATTTTTGGAATAGGGTATCCACCCCCTAGTCTACATTCATTTTGGGTACACCATTCCCGGATTCAATAATAAAGTAGCATAGATTTTGTTACAATAACTCACGAAATTTTCTGAGTGAAAACTGGGGCAGAAAATTTCGTTCGTTTGTTCTTGATTTTGCACAGATTACACTTTAGGACAATGGATTCGAGACTACCAAAACAAGAAGTTTCGATCCAGAATAAAAAGAGAAAGAGAAGATTAAATACAAAGTTTATGATGCCCTTTTTCGTTTTCCTTGTTCAGTATGTTTTGGCTTACTTGTATAACCCATCCCTTTTTTCACAAATAGCCAAAGAATAGGATTGGCTTAAGTGTTAATTGATAAATTGGGCTAAATTCGACCATAGCTCAAACACTTGTCTTTAGGCTAGCCAATTTAGTTTAAGATGACTTTGAACATACCCTATAGTCGAAAAATACCTCTTTTAGACTAATACTACAAAAGACTTAGAAATAACAAACTTAGAGAATAATGGATTATTGCTTCAAATAAGCAGTTAAACCATCATGACCATAGTCATGATTACATAATCCACACTCGGGTTTTCAACTCATGCTCCCGACCATAACTTCGGACAATAATAAAACCGCACGTTGTAAATCGCGGGTGCATTTCATGTGGCGCGTTTACAATGTGTCCAAAAATGACAAGTGCACGCCATCGTGACTTGTTTCAAGATAATCCATAAATATTAAAAGAGGCTAAAAATTAAAAA
Source organism: Nicotiana undulata (assembly GCA_005239495.1). Taxonomy (NCBI): domain Eukaryota; kingdom Viridiplantae; phylum Streptophyta; class Magnoliopsida; order Solanales; family Solanaceae; genus Nicotiana; species Nicotiana undulata. Next base: position 128,519 of record ML257611.1, read on the forward strand.
GGCTAAAATGTACAATAGGTTGAAATATGTAAATAATCCGATAATTAGGCGAAACATCAATAGTTAAGAGACCGTTAGAACCACGGAACCCGGGAATGCCTAACACCTTCTCCCGGGTTAACAGAATTCCTTACTCGAATTTATGGTTCGCAGACAATTTTTAACAAAGTCAAAACTTCCTCGATTTGGGATTTCAATAAATAAATGGTGGCCCCGAACACCGTAAAAAATCTGGGTGGCAACTCTGAAAACCGATAAATAAATCTCAAATTCGAGTAATGTAACTTTAATTGGAAAAACTCCCTTATCCTACCCTTAACGGGAAGAAAAAAGAGGTGTGACATGTAGTTGCGCAAGCCTTCTTCTTGAGAGTATCAGCCTTCTTATAGGAGACAAAAGAGTGTTTGAGTCTTTGACAAAATTAGAGGCATAATATCTTTTCAAAGGGATTTGACCCAAGGGGTGCTTCTTTGAATCCTGCTCCTTCAAGAGCCCAGATTCGATCGTGACATTCCTTATCACTAGCTTGAATTGTGGAGCCATTTACGCCTGGAGTGAGCTTATTTATGGACAGAGAATATTTGCTGGAAAGCTTCTTGATTGAGTATAAGTGATTGGCAATCTGAACTCCTTTGATTGTGGTCGAATAAATAGGCTTCTCTTGTTTGTAATAATCGTATCTTAAACATCATCTTCATTCTTTCCTTTTTTAATTTCGAATACTGCAGTCCGTTTATGTAGCTAATGCATCTTGATTAGCATCTTAATTATTTCCTTTTTGCTGGTTCGAATCCTGTTGTCCTGCAAATATAACATAAGACAATATTGTCATCATTGAAACTTAAACTTAAACTTATCAATCTCCCCCTTTTTGATGATGACAATCAAAAGGTAGTAAACCAAGATAGTAGTAAATTAAGATATGTCCATTTTAATGTGTTTCTCCCCCTGAGTTGTCTTGCTCCTTTTGAGTTTATGTTGTTTCTATCTCCCCCTGAATAATTGTAATTGTTGTCCTCCTGCTAGTGTTTACTCACATTTTTCTCCCTCTTTTACATCAATCAAAAATGAAATAAAACCACACAGAACAATATGGGAGATAATATACATACTAATAAGGAGGATAGAGTAACATAAGTAGTGGCTAATACAGACCCAAGCAAAAAATGTCTAAATGAAACCGCCAAAAAAAAACAAGCATAAGCAAAGTATTCTTTGTAATATCATCACATCCCGTCATATTAACTTCTTCCTAGGAAGTATTTGAGGGTGTTGATCAATTTGGTGCAGAATGAGTCATAGGAATTTTCAACATCTTTGACGAGTTTGTCCATCTTCTCACTCGTAGAATTAAAAGCTATGGTTCCTTGCCTCTGTGTGGCTCCCATGTCCATCCTAAGTTTGTCCACACCTGTACCTGTCTCTTTGGTAACTTCCCTGATTTTATCTACATGTTCTTTCATCTCCACAAGTAGCAGCTTGACTCCATCAAGGTAATGCTGAATTTGTTGAAGATTCTGAAAGTCAGTAGACTGAGAAGCTGGTTGTTCAGTTTGGACTTCAACTGGCGCTGGAATACTTTCAACCTTGGGTCGCTTAACCCATTTATTATCACCCAAAGTGTACCCCATCATTGAAAAAACAATCTTATTATAGGTATTTATAATGTACTTGGGTGAAAAAGGTGCCAAGTCTACCATCATGACTTCTAGAATATGAGAGAAGAGAAGGCCATAGCGCAGACATGCAACAGATCAGGATATATCCTTGATACTCTCAAGCATATACTGATGAATCCGTACAAACAAATCAAGACATTTATTATTAACTAGACAGTAAAGAACAAAAACATCTCTAGTGGACAGAGAGCTAAGGGTCCCAATTATAGGGAGGAGAGTAGTGGAAATCATGTGGGGCAGGACACGATGTTCAAACTTAAGATTCTTTGGGCCAATGTCAAGGGGATTATCAGACAGAAAAAAAATTTCTTCATCAAAGGACATTTCAAAGTCTTTGTGCCAATAATTTTGGACAAACACATCATACCTACTAAAATTGGCAGAAAAAATCTTTTCAAATTTGTAGGAGTCCAAAATAATTTTAGTCCCTAAAACTATAGGTTTCAAGTCATCTTTATCATTCACAAAAACATTTGCATAAAACATCCTAACAGGTTCTTCATACATAGAGTTTCCAATGGTGTCAAATAGAGAGGAAAGGTGCTAAAAATCGAAAATAGCAGTCACATCACAATGAAGACTTTTCATAAGAGAGAGAGACCTACAGAGCGTCTATAAGCCATGGATTTTTACTTGTAGGACTCAAACCTTGCCTTTTCACTGGGACCATAGAAGATTAACTTGTCCTCAGGGCCAAATTCCAAGCATTCCACTTTACCCTTCTTGTATGCAGCCTTTTTGGGGGTTTGATCAATGGGTCTCTTGCCGACTTTTTTCTGGCTAATGGGAGGATTTTTAAATTATTCTCTACTGTCATTGTCTATTGTGAGAAAATCTGAGTCAATTGACGACTCCGCATCCACTGGTTCTTCAGTGTTAAGAGGGTTTTGAAACCTTCGACCGCGTCTGTTGTAGAGGAGGGATTTCCTTTTGCCATGGTGTCAAGGGTTGTTTGGAAGATAATGAGGAGAGAACTGGAGAAGGAGCGTTTTTATCGAAGATTTTGATAAGAGCGAAGATACGCCTTGGTTAATGGAAAGGCCAAATTCAGACGGAAGTGATGGTTCATACGTGACTGATCGGCGGTACTTGCAATAATTACATTTACACACAAAAGTAATTAGGCCACATAAAAGTAAGGAAATAAAATATTCTAATATAAGGTAAAATATTTTAAACACTTAAGGAAATATTTTATTTACAAATTTGGCACAATGCCAATCTTTTTACGGAGAAGGCAGAATCATTTTTCCAAAAGCGGTTTTGTAAAAATATCAGCAAGTTGAGAATCAATACTAATAATTTCTTAAAAAATGTCACCTTTTGATACATGATCACGAATAAAATGATATTTAATTTCTATATGCTTTGCTCTAGAATGATGCACATAATTATTTGGTAAATAGATAGCACTGGTGTTGTCATAGTAAATAGGAGTAAAAGTAAGAGATACATCATAGTCAAGAAGTTGATGCATAATGCATAGAACTTGTGTACAACAACTTTAAACGGATAGGTATTTTGTCTCAGTCCTTGATAGTGCAACACAATTTTATTTCTTGTTGTGCCAAAATACTAATGCATTCCCTAACAAATGACATGTCCCACTGATACTCTTCCTGTCAATCTTGTCTCCTGCAAAGTCATCATCTGAAAAGCCTCTTAGAGAAAAATTATTAGAATGATCATACCATAGTCCTAGCTAAAATGTGTCAGTTAAATATCTAATAAATCGTTTTACAGCAGAAAAATGGGATTCCTTAGGAGCCGACTGAAATCTAGTACACTTGCATACACTAATCATAATATTCGGTCGACTAATAGTCAAATATAACAGAGATCCAATTATTCCTTTGTACAAGGTTTCATCAACCATTTTTCCATTGCTATCTTCATCTAGCATCGTAGTTGGACTTATTTGAGTGCCAATAGCCTTAGCATTTTCCATGCCAAACTTTTTGATAAGCTCCTTAGTGTACTTGGCTTGGCTAATGAAAATCCCTTTAGGAGACTGCTTAATTTGAAGTCCAATAAAGAAAGTCAATTCTCCTATCATGCTCATCTCAAATTCTCCTTTCATGGAAAGAGCAAATTATTCACAAAGAACAGAGTTAGGGCTACCAAAAATAATGTCATCTACATAAATTTGAATAATAAGATTACATGAACTGGATTTCTCAATGAAAATAGTTGTATTGATATTATCCCTTTTGAAGCCTAGATTTAGAAGAAATGAACTTAACCTTTCATACAATGCTCGAGGGGATTGTTTGAGACCGTACACGTCCTTAGTCAACTTGTATACATGATTTGGAAAGGTGGAATTTGCAAAAGTAGGTGGCTGCTTCACGTACACTTCTTAAAAGATATAACCATTAAGGAAGCCACTTTTAACGTCCATTTGAAGTAGCTTGAATCCTTTGTGAGCAGCGAAAGCAAGTAGTATTAGAATGGATTCAAGTCTTGCCACAGGTGCAAAGGTTTCATCATAGTTGATTCCTTCCTATTGAGAATAACCTTGAGCCATAAATCTTGCTTTATTCTGAACAACTTGACCTGATTCATTCAATTTGTTTCTGAAGACCCACTTAGTTCCAACAACAGAAGAGTTTCGAGGCTTTGGAACTAATTCCCATACTTTATTTCTTTCAAGCTGATCTAATTCTTCTTTCGTAGCACTTCTCCTACGAGAATCTTTTAGGGCTTCATCCACTTTCTTAGGCTCAAATTGAGAAATGAGAGCTACATGATATTTGTTCTTTTGAGTCCTCCTTGTAGTTATTACCTCATGTGGATCTCCTATAATGAATTTTTGAGGATATCATGGGTCATTCTTCCAATCATTTGGAGTATTACTGGAGGCTCTCTTTCTTCGGTAGTTGACTGATCTGGTTGAAGTAGGTCGAGATCTTCTGGTGGTGTTTCAGCTGGTTGAAGTTGTTGATCAGCTGACTCATTTTGATGGTCCTTACCTACAATTATAGACTTGGGAGCACATGAAATTTTCTCATCTTCAGGAATTTGTTCATTCCTTGAGTGGGGGTTAGTATCAACAAAAACAACATGAATAGATTCTTCAATACACAAGGTTCTCTTATTATAGACTCTCTATGCTCAACTCGAGAGAGTGTAACCAAGAAATATACCTTCATCAGGCTTAGGATCAAACTTACACATATTGTCTTTCCCATTGTCGTGGATAAAGAATTTTAATTCGAAAGGGTGAAAGTAGATGATATTTGGTTTCTTACCATTCCACAATTCATAAGGTGTCTTTTTGAGAATTTGTCGAATCAGACATTTGTTAATGTGGCATGTTGTACTCACAGCTTCTGCCCAGAAATGATGAGGTAGAGAATTTTCTACAATCATGGTTCTTGCCATATTAGCAGGGTTCTATTATTACGCTCTATTACTCCATTTTGCTGTGGTAATCTCGGTGAAGAGAAATTGTGAGAGATTCCTTGATCGTTGCAGAATTTTCAAAAGCTCTCTCAAACTCTCCTCCATGATCACTTCTAATAGTGGAGATGTAGTATCCCCTTTCTCGTTGAACCTTCTTATAGAAAACTTTAAAATTCTTTAGAGCATCATCTTTATGACTAAAAAACATAACCCAGGTAGTGAAATCATCTACAATAACAAATGCATATTTACTACCTCCTATGCTAGCGTTCTAGTAGGGCCAAATAAATCCATATGCAGCAATGAAGAGGTTTGAGGTGGAAACAATGTTTTTGACTTCGAAAGAAGAGCGAGTTTGTTTTCCTAGTTGACATGCATCACAAATATGATCTTTTGAAAAATACAGTTTTGGGAGACCAATAACAAGATCATGTTTGGACAGTTTTTGAATAGTATGCTTTCTTGCGTGGCGATGTTTTCCATGCCAAACCCAGGGATCTTCAATCATGGAAGTAAGACAAATTTGATCACTAAAGTTTTCTAAGTTTTTGATAGTCTAGACATTTCTGTCTCTATTACCTGAAAGAATGATTTTACTCGATTCGTCTTCTATAGACTAGCCATGTTTCTTAAAATGAACTTCATAATCGTTGTCACATAGTTGACTGATTCTGATAGATTATATCCAAGTTCATCAACTAGGTAAACTTCATCTACATCACATGTTGAGCTTAAAGGAACTTTTCCAATACCAATTATATTTCCCTTGGATTTGTCTCTAAAATAACTGTTCCTCCATCTAGTTTAGTGACTGATTTTAATAGTTGTTTGTCACCAATCATATGTATGGAACACGCGCTATCGAGATACCACTTTCCTTTACGATTCTTCTTGCGGTGTTCCTACAAAAAGGGATTACTTATTTTTAGGTACCCAAGCCTTCTTGGGTCCTGGATGATTAGAATGTTGAGTGTTAGTTTTATTTGAAGATTTAGGTCTCCAAGTTCCATCTCTTGTTATCTTTGAACCTGCAATGATTTAAGGTGTGACCTCCTTTACCGCATTAAAAACAAGATGAGCTGTTAGAGTTTTCAGCTCTAATTTTGTTCCTGCAATTGTTAGTGCTATAGCCATTTTTCCACAAAAAGAACAAGCAAGAATTTTCTGTTTGTGATGAGTACTCTAATTTGACTTGATTGGACTGTGACTCATGGTCTTTTGCAAATAATTGAATTGAAGCTTAAGTTCGTTTACTTTATCATGTAGCATATCACGCTCAATTTCGTATACTTCTAGTTTCAAGGCCCAGTATTTCTTTTCTCTCTTGATCCTTCTGGGCTAATTTACTACTCTTTCTATATATCAAGAGTAATATCAACAAATTCATGAAGTTCATAATAGTTAGGGCATAAAGGAGTACGTACCTCACTAGTTCCTTCGTCTGCCGTGAGACAAGGTTCTCTTGAGTCATCTTTCTCATCATTGTTGTCTGCCATAAATCCATGTTCTCCCGAATCTTCATTTTCAATTGTGGCCATGAAACATATGCTAGCAATTTCCTCGTGATCAAAATCTTTCTCCTCACTCCAAGCTCTGAAAGCTTTCTTCTTTTGCATGTTTCTGCGGAGCTTCTTTTTTAGTTCAAGACAGTCAGCTTGAATATGACCAAACTTTCCACATTCGTAGCACCTTCCATCATTTTTATCAGATTCATTGCTTATCCTTCCTTTCTTCATCATGCTAGTTACGACTTGAAAGAGCATTGCAATGTTTTCATCTTGTTCTCCTCCTTCTTCCTCCTCTTCATTTTCTGGTTCAGCCATAGTTGCCTTGAAAGCAACATTTTTCTTCTTCTCTTGAATTTGTATATCCAGGTGAGTTTTCTCAAAAGAAATTAGATCACCTCTGAGTTAATCATAAGAAAATTTGTCTAGATCTTGACATTCCAAGGCAATGACCTTTGGCTGCCAAATAGTAGGTAAACTTATGAGGATCTTTCTAACATGTTCGCCACTTTTAATTGGTCTACCATACTGCTTGAGATCTCCAAGAATTTTGCTGAATATGGAAAACATTCCTTTTACAGATTCACCATCCTTCATTTGAATAATTAGAAGTCCCGAACTAAGAGATTTATCCTAGTTTCTTTTACTTTGTTGGTTCCTTCGTAAGTGACCTCCATTTTGTCCCACATTTCTTTTGCAGTTTTACAACTTGATATCTTTTCATATACTTCTCCACTGATAGCATTGTAAAGTAGGTTTTTTGCTCTTGCATTAACAGTTATAATAACAAGTTGTTCATCAGTGTAATCATCCAAGTCAAGAGGATGAGTTGGTACGATGACTTGACCGTTTGCATCCTTCTTAGGAGGGATTGGAAGATTTCCCTTTTTAATCACACATTATACTTTGATGTCATAGGACATAGTATAAGTTTCCATGTGCACTTTCCAGTGAGAGAAGTGTTGACCGTTGAAGTAAGGAGGTCAAACTTGAGAGGTTCCTTCATGAAATAGAGCACCAACAACAGTGTTAGATCCCATGATTTTTTTCTAACTAGAGATTAGGCAAAGATTGTGAGCCTTGCTCTGATACTAATTGAAAAGTACAAGAGGGGGGGGGGGGGGGGAAATTTTTGGGTTTTTAA